>JANHFO010009898.1:3857-20677 GCA_032468095.1 Pareas carinatus | reverse complement strand
CTTGAGAGAGAGAGGCAGAGAGAAAGAGAGAGGGGGGCAGAAGGAAGGAAGGAGGGAGGAAGGGGGAGAGAGAGAGAGAGAGAGAGAGAATGAGAGACAGACAGACACACTCAGAAATCATGCAACTGTACAAAAAAAAACAAATAATCTTCAGATTTTCCTGCGGACTACCAAAATTTTCTTGTGGCCCACTTGTGCACCCTGGCTCACAGGTTGGCGACAACTGATTTAATGGGCTCAATCCTCCCCAGGCCTGCTGGCAGAGCCATGTCTTCAGGGCCTCCCAAAGGAGTGTCAGAGTGGGGGCCACAAGAGGGATGATGTTCCAGAAGAAGGGAGCCTTTCTTCTGCATCCAACCAGATGTATCTTCTTAATGGATGGAACCTGGAACATTCCTTGCTTACCCACTCTAATCGGTCAAGTAGATGAGTGGCCCCCAACCTTTGGACACCAGGGACTGGTTCCATGGAGAAAGGTTTTTGTGTGGACTGGAGAGGTCATGGTTTTGTGTGTTGCCTGCATTCTGAGAATGGGGCTTGGTTTGTTTGCGTGGCCCAGTTGCCAGCATGTCAAGGACCAGTGCCGGTCTATGGACTGAGGATTGGGGATTCCTGGGGTAGATGTAACTCACAAGAGACGGTCCCTCAGATAACCTGGTTCCAAGCCATGAAGGACTTTAAAGGTGACCACCAGCATCTGGAAGCAAATTGACAACCAATGCAGCTCCAGCAAGGGAGATGACACTTGTGCACACTGAGGTTTGCACAAAACCATGCGGGCTGCTGCATTTTGCACCAATTGTAGCTTCCTGATGCTTTTCAAGGACAGCCCCATGTAGAGCACATTGCAATAATCAAGACAGGAGATGACTAGGACATGAGTGATCGTGAGTAGAAATTGTTCCAGGAAAGGGCATAACTGGCATACAACCCAAAGTTGTACAAAGGCCCTCCTGGCCATGACTGCTACCTGCTCTTTGAGCAGAGGTTGCAAGTACAGGAGAACCCCCAGATAACGTAGAGTCTGTTTGGGGCAGTGCCACCCCATCCAAGACCAAAGGTCGCAATTCTCCATGGACCAAAGAACCCCAAACCCAGAGCCACTCAATTTTGCCAGGGTTCAGTTTCAACACATTGCTCCCCATCCAGCCCCTAAAAGCCTGCAGGCACTGCGAGCGGGGGGGTCAAGACATCACTGAACTCATCATGGGCTGAGACATAAAACTGAGTATTCTCCGTATATTGATGATATCTCAGACCATGGTGATGGTTGATCTCACCCAATGGCTTCATGTAGATATTGAATAGGAGCAGGGAGAATACTGATCCCTGTGGGACCCCACAAAGCAGTGGGCGATGACTGGATCTCTTGCCTTCTATTAACATTGACTGAGAGGGGATATAGAGGAAGGAAGTGACCAAGGGCAGTTCAAGACACCCCCAAACCCTGAAGCCGTTCCAGAAAGATACCATGGTTGATGGTATTGAAAGCTGCCGAGAGGTCAAGTAGAGCAAGGATGGATGCACTACCCGACTCCCACTCCCACCAGAAATAATCAAAAAGTGCAACAATGCCATTTCTGACCCATATCCAGGTCTGAATCATGACTTGTAGGAGTCTAGATAATCTGTTTCATTCAGAAACCTCTGGAGCTGCCACACAACCACCTTCTCAACTACCTTCCCTAAAAAGGGAAGATTGGAGACAGATCAGAAATTATGTAAGAGTGAAATCCAGAGATGGCTTCTTGAGAAGAGGGCAGATCACAGCCTCCTTAAAGTGCTGGAGCACTACCCCCTCCTATAAGGAAGCATTAATCACTGCCAGAGTCCACCCACATGTCACATCCCGGAAAGTTTTCACAAGCCAGGAGGGACATGGCTATAAAACACATGTGCTTGTGCGCATATTCCCTAGGATCCTTTCCACTTCCTCAGGAGCAACAAGGTCAAACTGCTCCCAGATAACAGGGAAGAACCAGCTCCAGGAACTGTTGTGACCTGACAGCTGCTGAGTCATCCAGTGGCCGACTCAGAGGAGAACATGGAGGAAGAGGAGGCCGGGGCAGTCTCTATGCATTCCAAGAGCTCCGAGGAGAGAGAGAGGATGGAGCTGTCGGAGGATGAATCAGGGACAGAGCCTGGGTTGTCCGTCAGCCTCCAGCTGGAGAGTCAACTACCTCCACATCCTGAGGTGATTGAGTCAGGAGAGGAGGAACAGCTGAGCTCAGTGTTTGATGCCAGGGTGGGGTCAAGGGCAAGGAAAGAAGAACAGTGGAAGGCTATAGGCTGGCCTTCAGGGTGGAAGAGCCATTGCTGTTAGCAGGACCCCATCCCAACTGGGGAATAAAAGACAGGCAGAGAGTAGAGACGAATAGTTACGGCAGACAACCATTTGTCTCCCTGCCGGTCGGCCACTCAGAACTTCTGTATTTTGTTTGCAACTTCTTGGATTTGCTTCTGGCATCCTGCGGCACTGAAAGCCTAAACACCTTTGGAAGGTGTGTGCTGTAAGGAATCATCAAGTACACTTGAGGACTCTGACTGCAATCTTGGTGAGAAAATCTGGGTGTTTTACAAGCTTCATAGGCTGGAAGCAATAAAAGACTAACTGCCAGTCTAACGACTGACATGCTTGAAATAAAGGGAACTTTTGACCCTTGTTTGTGAGCCTGTCATGTTTGAGGAGCTGGGTCAGAACAGGAACCTCCACTGGACCAGCAACCATGCCGGCATCTAACTGAGAATGAAGTTGAACGATTTTGTCTTCCATAAAATCCGCAAATTCCTCAGTGTATCCCTTCAGGTGGTTTTCAGGCTCCTCCCTCCCCAGAAGGAGACAGCTCATCTTAAAGAGGGTCATTGACTGATTATCTGCAGATGCAATTTGCACTTTGCCACACAAATTGTCACAAGATAGGCCTTAATAGCAGCTCTTATCCATTTTTGATCAAGTTTATCCCTTGTCTAATGCCGGCAGCATTCTAGACATATCATCTGTTTTATCCCTCTGTTCCTCCGTATACCATGGAGGACAGAGAGGTCTACAGGTGAGGAGAGATCACATGGGTGCAATTCTATCGAGCACCTCAGTCATCTTCCCATTCCAAACAGTGACTAAGAGCTTGGCTGGACTGTGCAGTTATAACCCCACAGACCAAATGTGATATTCTGATGTTGGGCATCTCTTCTTACATCTTCATTTAAGAAAAAAAGCTTTTTTTTTCAAAATATTATCTGTAACATGTTTTCTACCTCAAGGAAACAATAATTGTGTTTCTGCAACCATGTGCCACAATCTAATCAATGACACTTTAGCCTTAGGTATTGTCTGAACTCATGCCATGTAAATCCATAAAGTCAGGTTGAGAAAATCATAGTTATATTGATTTTTGATGATGAACCATCACGCACGTGTTGACTCCTGACAACTTTTTCCAGGAAAATCTATACCCCCAACCCTTCAGGCCTTCCAACAGCACACCTATTGCTGCTATAATTGAAGTCTATCCATCTTGTTGCTGATTATCCTAATTTTCTTTCTTTCAACTTTTCCTAGCATTGTAGAGTTTACCAGAGAACTAGGTCTTCATAAACCTACCCAAAATATGGTAATATGAGCCTGCTCATTTGTGTTTTCAGTGAAAATTCTGAACATATTTGCTCTGTGAGCCATTTGTTTGTGTCCTTGAAAATATCAATGCCCTTTTAATATTCAAGATCCATCTTTCACTTCTAAAGAGTGTCTTGGGGAGAACCATTGGCCACTTCTTGTAGTTAGGAAATTTTCACTAAAGTACATATTAGTACAAATATGTACAACTATATCCTATGATACATGTTGACATCTCTATTGTACAGAATATCAGTATGATTCTTTAATGTTTCTTTGATCTTCTTTGAATCAGTTAATATTTTTCTATTAGCATCCTTAGCAAACCTGTTCTTGGTATCAGAGATTTGTGATGTTACAACTTTGATCTCCCATCTTTTTTTGAACCAATAATAAGAGTTCATTTGATTTCTGTACTGGGTCTGGTGATATCCATAAAAGTAGGTGTCATTTTGGTTGTTTGAAAACTGTCTCAGCAATGAAGAATTGAATTGGGAGAAACTGATAAGTTATTCATTCACCTACTTCATTTTTGTTTTCTAGGGCTGAGGTCCAACTACATGTTCCTCCTTATTGCTTTTAAGTTGACACTCCAGGCTCTCGCCACAAGCAGCACATCTTGCTTGTGCATTCTGTCAATTTCAAACTGAATTTGACCATAACAGCACCCTATTTTTCTATTAATAGCTGGAACATGAACTTGGATAACCATTATATTAGACAATTGTCCACAAAGTCTAATTGATATTATACAGTCACTGACCATATTGTACCCCAATACTCTCATTACTGCATCCTTCTAGACTGAAAGCAACACTATTTCTTCTTTAGTACTAAACATGAGAATCAATTTGATCAAATTAAGGCACCAAAAGAGAAATCTGGAGACAATGAGTCCTAGTCCCAGTTTAGGCACAGAGCCAGCTTAGTGACCTTAGGCCAGTCCCTCTCTCAGCCTCAGGAAGAAGTCAATGGCAAGAAAATCCATCGAACTTCTGAAATCTTGCCAAAAAAACCGCATGAATATGTCTAGGCATTCACCAGAAATTAACACTGACTCAAAGACACACACGATAAATAGTATAACTTTCTGACTGAATATGTCAAATTCCAGTCCATTTCATTTCATCTTTCACTCTAGAAACTCCCTGAGTTCCAGAGCACACCATTCAGGAACTACAATTTTATTGTGTTGAACTTTTCCTTGCTGATACTTTTTGTTTCATGCTCCCACATAATTTGGTCTTTGTAGTTTTGGATTTCCTGTTCCTGCATGTCTATAAAGGAACTATGCATTTAGAAGGTTTTAACTGAGCTGCATCATAAACATTATTAGAACTCCAAATGATCCCAAGGCCTTCCTCAATACTATGCTGACTACTCTCTGGTTGGAGAGCCCCACCATCTGGGACTGACTTGCCAATCACTTTATCTTGTTTATCCACGTGCCTTCTTTAGTAAAATTCGGGAGTCACTTACAACCGTCTTCTCCCAGGCAGTTTGAAAGGAAGTGGTCATCCATGTCCAGTGTTTTCCTATATCACTGTTGCCTAATATAAGTGCCTGCTTGATTTAGCTAAGCACCTGGAATGACCTTCCTACCTTGCATGAACCTGCTGGGTGTGCAGTATACTTCTGGCATTCTTCACTCACTCCTTTCAGAACAACCCCCTTCCCACGATGAGGCAACATAATAGGACTTGAAGGGGAATAGTTAACATTAAGTGCCAGTTTATGAACAATACAAATGCAGCCAATGAATAACATTAGCCATGGTCTTCAGAATAAGGTTATTATTTATTTATTTCAGTGCTTGGGGTGAAATATAATGGACTGCATTTCCAAAAACTCGTCGTCTTTCTTTCTGTTTATTAATAGTTTAAGGTGGGGCCAGCTATTTTTATAATTTTATCTTCCAAGTAATGCATCCGATTCTAGTAAAGGGCATTACTTCACCTTGTATTTAGGGATCCCGTATTTGTTTACTTAAAAACATTATGGAAAAGTATGATTCTCAAATCACGGGGCAAAGGGATGCCTCTCTCAAAGTGCAACACAACCCTTCGCTGTTTTCATGAATCTTTCTGGCAATAAGTGAATCCAGGATGCTCCTTGCAGCTCCAGTGCAGGCTGAGACCTTCTCCAGAGACATAGGCGGGAAAGTCAGGGGCTCCAGGAAGACCTCGCCCCTCCTTAACTTTTAATCGCTTCCACGCGCTTTTGACAAACGGGAGTTCGCCTTTTTGTCCGTCTAGCGCTGGAATTTCAGGATCTGAACGCTCGCCGTTTCTTTTCCCCCAACCTTCCCCAGCTTGGTGCTTTTAGGATTTGAAGAGCATCAGGCCGGGAACGCGAGATTAATCGCTCTTTCGCCAAGTGTCCGGGAAGAAAACGGGGAGGAAGTAAACAACCGTCTGTGAGGAATCGGAAGTCCCAATTGCGCGCTTGGCTATACAAAGGCGCCTTGTTTCCTGGCTTCTTTCGCCTTCGGCTCCCCGCTCCATTTCCCCGTCGCGATTATTTCGGAAAATTTCAGATAATGCAATAGCCTGGCGGGCAAAAGGGCGCGTCGGAAGCCGTCAGACAATACAGTCCAGAAGGCGCGTCGAGCGCTTCTGAAGTTTGCTCTGGTGGACGTCGGCGTGCCCCGAGGCTTGGGGAGCTCTCCATGTCTTCCCACCTGGTACTGCCAGTGCCCGCGCTCGGCCACACCCTATTCTTGGGGGCTCTTAACGGCCAGTGACGCATGCAAGGTAACCCGTCTCAGATTTTGTTCCAGGCAGTCCTGGAAATCGGCGAGGAGAGCCCTTGTGGGAGACAATGGAGCGGGGATGGGAGGGTGTGTTGCCCGTGGTGAAGAGATTGGACCGCGCATGCTCGCCCGCGCCGTATGACGTGAGCTGCCTGGCTTAGCAGGGAAAGATCAAAGAAGAGGGAGAGAAACCCGACGGAGAAGCGAGTCGGGCTCGCGGGGTTGCGCAGGAATCGGCCCGGCGCGGCGGGAAGTTTCTGGGAGGAGGAAAGAGCGAAAAAGCCTCGGTCAGTTTCCTGCCATCCGCCCGGCTCCCTGAGCGAAGTTGCCTTTTCTTTCGTCTATCTCCGCCTCCTTCGAAGCCAGCTGCTGCCTGCGCCGCTCCGATTCGGGAACCGCGGGCTGGAGCGCACATGGGAAGGCGAGCTAGCCTGGTGCGCGCGTGACGGAGCAGGGGCGAGAGACGAGAAGCTCCAGCCGAGAATATCCGACGGGTCATGGCGGGGCTGGGCTGTGATCGGGGCTGCTCTGAGGTAGAAATCCCAGCGTGGGTGCGGGAAGCAGAAGAGTGAGCGAGCCGAGGCGGAAAGAATTCCCCCCCGGGCTCGAGCACCAACGGGAGGGCGCCGCCGGAGCAGCTGCCAGTCGCTTCGCCATGGATTGCAGCCGCCTCAGGACTCTTATTAATAGATACGTAAGTACGTGGCGCCCCCGCTGCCTTGTTCGCTCTCGACTTTACCTCTTACCCGGGGCGCCTCGGCGAATCCGGATACCGACCTCAAGCTGCCTCGTTTAGCGTAGAAGTCCTCCCCCCCCCTTTCCATCCGCCACATGTTGGTTGGCGGCTGCCCCTTTAAGCGGCAGCCTGGAGCCTCGTACGCGGCTTTTTGTCTTTTCAGGGAATTGCGGTGGCTTCAGATCCCGAAGGAGTCGAGCAAAACCGGCCCTTCTCTATTTGTGAAATGTTGATCCGGGAATGGGAGCTAAGTCTCCCCGCCTCCTGTATTATTCGTGACAGAGGAAGGAGGGAGGATTACAAGTTTGGAGGCTGCAAATGATGTGTCCTTAGGTGCGCTGCTTATTCCCCCCATTCTGGAGGTTGCTGCTGAATACAATTGGCATGCAGATGAGTGAATAGAAGGGTTCAATCTCCATCCTCATCTCCACTGTATTTTATCGAGCGTATAAATGGAGAGTGCCTCAGGGAGATTTCTGTGGTTGATTTTACCTCATGTAAACAGGCTTCAGATCATAATTCTCCAGCATATCCCCTCCGTTTATTTATTTGGAAATAAATTCATTAGATCCAGGGTAGTTATTGCCAAGACAGAGGTTCAAATACAGCGCTTCTCCAAGAATTTCTGTTTCCCTTTCCTTCCAACTTTTTCATTTCCTTTTCATTCCTCCATTATTAGCATCCAGACACTGGATGCTTTTATTATGAAGATTTCACTTCAACAGATAATTTGTGCTCTGTAATTTCAAGCTGAAGAAATTAATGTGATAGTCATTTCCAAAATTAACCACCAGGACTTTCCTCCCCAACACATTTTTTCAGCGGTTTTTCTTATTTTAAAAAACTTATCATCAATTGTTGAGGATTAGCAACAGATTGCAATAAAGAGGATCTTTTCATTCAACCATCATATTAATTCTAAGTGTGTTGTATAGAAGCATGTCCCAATTGACTTTACTGAAACTCATTTCTTGATGTCTCCATTTAGAATGACTCCATAAGGGAATGGAAGTTGGTTTCAATTAAATACTGCACATTTCAATAGAAGGAGGAAGCCTGTTTTGTGAGGAACGTTTATTGGCAAGATAGTTCTATTGAATACCAATAGCACATGTACTGAAATTGGAAAGCCAACTAAATTTGTTCAAGGTTCTTGACCTATAAAAGAAACACACATTCCCCTGACATGTATATTTAGAAAGAAATCACTGTAAATAGATTGACATTCCATTTTATGAGGCTTTTTCAGCATGCATATTATTACAAGCTCTCCTTGCCAAAGCTTTCTAGTCCCTGATCAGTCATGAGTCTGATAATCCATCTCATGATTTGCAACTGAGATCATAAGAAAAAGCCCTTGAGGCATGTTTTACATGATTCTCCCCAGCAGATAGCCCTTGGTAGCTTGTCTGAGGTTTCTTGATCATTCTGATACAATCTGCACTTTGTTAACTCAAAAGTAAAAACTTAATGTAAAATAGTAGGATCTGATTGCTTTACTATGTTCCATTACTGATGCTGAGCAGTAGTAATAAGAGAAATAAATCTAAGCAAAGGGAAATGAATCACACTTTGTTTAGCATAAATATTGAATTTTCCTTGAAGTGATAGCTGGTCGTGAGTGTTCTATGCATAAAATATTTTTTTTAAATGCTAGCTGGCTGTGAGTGTTCTGTGCAGAATATGCAAGGAGGCGGAGGAGGAGGAGAAGAAAAAGAAAAAAAGAAAAGAAAGAAAGAAAAGAAAGAAAGAAAGAAAGAAAGAATTCTACAGATATTTTGCATAAAATGTCAGGCGTCATTTATTCACATTATTTCCATACTACTAGTCATGGAATTAGTCAGAAATTATGAGGCACAACAATCCTTACACCGTATGTTGTGCTTGACTTTCGGTTATAAGCAGAGTCACATTCCATGAGGTGGGCAGCCATATAGATTTGTTAAATAAATAAATAAAATAAATACCCAGAAACCAGAAGAACAGAGAGCAGTGCATCCTTTATCACAGGACAAGCTTTGCTATATACTGTAGATAGTTTTTAATATTGCATCCTCATGAATTAACTGACTTCAGCTAAACTTTAGATTGATATGGCTTGTTATAATGTACTATGCTTTATTTTAGAATAATTTAGACCATCTGGATTCATCCCCACCCCAGCCCATGAACTTACATTAAACAATCCCTGGCCGATGCTTCCTTAGCCTTCACTTGAACAAATCAGTAAAGATGATCCCATCACCTCTGGGTTGTAGCTTAAATTCATTATTCTGTGCCCTTCAGTCTAAAGCAGCCCACGGCCTTCTTATGTGTGGTACCCTTTTAGATCCTTCAGAAAAGCTGTCAGACCCACTTTTATTCAATCATTCATCTTTTCTCAAAGCCAAATGCTATTCCAAGACTATTCCAAGTCAGAAATATCCTATCCTATACCTATGCTTTTGATTTTTGTTTTCTACAAGTGTATAACTTTGTGTTTGTCTGAGTTTATTTTCATTCTGTTATTTTCTGCCTGTTTTTCTAACTTTTAAATTACATTTCTGGCTTCTAAGATACTAACTATCTCAAACAACTTTGTGGCATTGGTAATCTGGTAATCATTCTCTCTATTATGTCTTCCAAGGCTTTAGTTAGTAATGTTGAACAGTATAAGACTTAGAACTGAGGTTGTTCACTCCAGTTTGTTTTGGAATCACTCTTGAGTCCTCTTTTGAAAACAGTTTTCAAGGAGCATATATAGCTAGCTATACATCATCTATACAGTTCCCATTTAATGGTTTCCTAATCAGAATGAGAAGTGCGGTGGCTCAGCGGATAAGACACTGAGTTTGTTGATGGGAAGGTCGGCAGTTGGGCAGTTCAGCTCTCTAGGGCCACGTAACGGAGTGAGCTCCTGTTACTCGCCTCAGCTTTTACCAACCCAGCAGTTCAAAAACATGTACAAATGCAAGTAGAAAAATAGAGACCCATTCGGTGGGAAGGTAACAGTGCTCCGTGTGCCTTTAGTGTCTAATGCCAGCCACATGACCACGGGGACATCTTCAGACAGCGCTGGCTCTTCGGCTTTGAAAAGGAGATGAGTACCGCCCCTAGAATCGGCTCAACCAGCATGCAGGTGCGGGGAAAACCTTTACCTTTAATCAGAATGAATAAGGATACATTGTTACATTCTTTGCTGAAATCAAGTTATATCATATTTGTAGTCTTTCTACCATCTACCAAGGAAGATGCCCAATAAAATGAGATACCATAATCCAGGTTGGCAAGGTTTTTGGCAAATTCATACCTATTTCTTGTAGTTGCCACACATTTTCAAATACTTATGAATTGTTTATGATCAACTCTAGGTATTGGTTCAAATTTTATTTATTATTTTTATTTGTCACCGATCTCAACACAAGGCAACTCTGAGTTGTCTAAAGCTAAACTATAGACTGTTGATCTGTAATTCCCTGACTCTTTCATTTTGCTTCTTTTGGAAGATAGCAATATCATTAGTCTACCAGTCATCTAGCATTTCACTGTTTTTCCAGGATTTCTCCAGATAATATATAAAGGTTCATCAGCAAAGACCTTTGGTATATTAGTATATTAATCATTCCATCTTAAATACGCATTTTCTCTTTCTGTTATTTTGAACATTAATGATATCAATTGTGTATTTTTGATATCCTATTCATTATAGGAATTATCCTACCGGATCATTGCTATACCTATTTAATTCTGGGTTATATAGTACTAAAGTATAGGTAGTCCTCAACTTACAGCCATGTTTGAGGCCAGAATTTATGTTACTAAGTTGTCAAATGACTTTTGCCCCATTTTACTACTTTTATTGCTACATTTGTTAAGTATATACTGGTAATACAATTTATAGAAAAATATGGACACTATTGAGTCCTATTGGTTATTTAAGACAACTGAAACCAGATTTGAAGCTTAATACAGGTATCCAAAAGAAGTAACAGATAGAAACAAAGCATTTAAGTTATAAGGAATTTGCTGAATTTCACTTCTGGAACATAAAATATGATTAGAGTTCAGATGGGCACACCAGAAACATCGTAAACAAAATTTATCTTTTTCCAGTTCAGGTACAGAGGTTATCCATGTAACTCCAAAAATGTTGCAACTGATTTAAGGGTTTCCTGACAGATGCTTCATTAATGCCATTGTTCGCTCTGAATCACATTTTGTCCACATTTTGAATCTGAATCTTTGCACAACTCTATAATAACTATATTCATATCTGGCATTATTTATTTATTTGAATTATATCCCACCTTTACAGATTGGTGTATAACCAAACCAGATAACAGAATGTAAAAGCAAGAGAATATAAACCATAAAATTATCAATAAGATTGATCATAAGATAGTGTAGCAACAATTAAAATCCTGGTGAAAACAATCCATGCAGGGTTTTTAAATATTAAGATTGGAGTGGCTGATACAACAAAACTTCCATACAAACCAGAAAGACAGGGCTCTGGCAACTGAAAGTTCTTCTGGAGTTGTGTAACAATTCAGAATAGGAGAAATGGACCTCAGATAATCAGGCTGTAAATGATTTTACACTTTAATTTAATTGGACAATATCAACACTTCAGAATAAATCTGTTTAGCAATTTATAAAATGTGCAGGTATTTTATAATAGATATCTTGTACCTTTGCCAAATTAGTATCCTAGCTGTGGCATTTTATATCAGTTACAAATTCCTGATGCTTCTCCAGAGTAACCCCTAGTACAGCATATTATTGTATTAAGGTGGAATGCAATCAAGGCGTGTATAATGGTTGCTAAGTCTGACTAGCTTAATTGTGCAAAATCTTTCTAAAGTGTAGTTATTCCCAGGTGCATTCTATAGTGCCTGAAAAGTCAGCTAAAGATTCACCTGAAGATTCAAGATTTTTCAGAGGGTATAAAATTAAAACAGGCTAAACTTACATTTTTAAATCCAATTCCCTATTTAGCAACTACTCTTCTTTCAGCTTGTTCTGTCCCAGTTCTTATCCAACTTAATCTTTAAGAGAACAAATTACTTTGTTAAAGTTGAATTGTATACAAAAACTCCAGATGACTTAGCTCATTACTTTCATGCACATATAGTAGAAAGTAAGATATTATACTATGGAATATCAGAAGTCATATAGGAAAATCATGATCAATGTTACCTGGGAAAAGGAGCAGGGCTATATTTCTCTTGAGTAGTTATGGTGTTGGTAATCTACCAAGATAATTAAAAAAAATCATGAAGATCAAATGGGGTCTATCAAAATGGATGAAATAACAAAGTATAATTTTATCTAATAACTGAATGGATCTGAGAATGTATTTCTTATATAAAATGGAAATAGTATGAAATATGCAACATAGAAGTATTTATGCAAAAAATGTAAGAAGTATAACTGTTGGGATACAAAATAATTACAATTCTGTTGTTTGAGGAGCAAGTAAGTAGAGGAAAGATATTGCCCCAAAAGCAAATTTGGACCTTCCAAAGAGACACGTTTTAGGTTAATAGCTGTTGGTTTTATATTCAACTGAACCAATGAAAGCCTTGAGCTATTTAGCACAATGTTTCCCATGTTAGTGCAGAAAGAGAAAATAACATGGATCCAGATATGAGGCCAGTTATATCTCTTTAGAAACCTCTTGGAAGATATATAAGAAGTAAAAGATATGTAACTCAATTCTTAAATCAGCAAAGTATATCTTTTTCTTGATTAATAACAGCAAATTATGTTTTTCTCGATTAATTCCATATTTTCTTATATGCTTTGTTTGAAGGATTATTACTTACTGAAAATTCACAATAGTGCTGACTTTATTACTGAGTCAGTTGCAACATCTGAACAATAAGCTTAAGAAATTCATCTTGATGTACGTATACTTATTGACTGCTTAGAATCAAAACTTGAATTCAGAGGGAAAATCATATAGACAAATCTGCAGAATGCCCTTTCTAATTCATATCATGTAATCTGCAGAATGCCCTTTCTAATTCAATTCCTCCACAATTTTATGTAAAAAAAATGTATGAAAAGCAAATGAGGAATTTAATAGTCTAATCTCGCCTTTAAATGCAGAAGCTTTAGCCCTCAGGTTGAAAATCAGTCTTTGTATATTCCAAATGCATTAAGGGTAATAAGATCTTAATAGTCCATTTTTCATATTTTATTTTGTTTTGTGTGGAGGGAAGGGGTTTATACATTAGTTTGAGAATTCCCCTACTTAGAAGGATATCATTCATTTAAATTAGTCTAAATTTACATTTGCTAGTTCCTGTTGTTTGTGTTGGAACAAACCAGAAATGCAAGGTCAAATACTTTGAATATTTTCTAGATTCAGTGGAGCAGAATGTTGCCAGTTTACTTACCTTTTGGAAATTGCAGACAATGTAATTTTCTGTGTGTAATCTGTGCCCAGACTATAGATTAAACTGGGACTGCACTGCACAGTCTGTAAATTTGTGGTTATTAGTTTGTATAGGTGTGCCTTAAAGAATAAACGAACAAACAAAACAGGTTCCTTTTCTTCCTCCAAGGAATAAATCATATATTTCTCAACTGAAAGAATAAATATAGATGCAAATAGTTGGAGATTGTTGTGGTTAAAATGAAATGAGATGTTACGGGTGAATAGGTATCCTAATGTCCATCAAGAAGTATTGGAGGGATGGTGTGGCTAGAGTTACAATGCACTTTTGAATAATAAAATATTGTATGTTACAGGCAGACAATACAAAGGGAGACCAAGAAAACTTGGGTTCAGCTGTTGATCCCTTGCTTTGCATCCTATGGTTCCAAGGGTGGGTGGCCTAGAGCAGAGGTGCTCAACCTGGAGTTCGGGCACCCTTTGGGGTCCATGGCAAGTTGCCAGGGGGTCGACAGACATCAAGAAAAATTTGGAAAAAGTAATATACATGAATTGTCGATTAGTAAATAGTTGAATTTGTGAGAATGGGGTCCGCCATGTAGCAACAAGATGTTCTGGGGTCAACAGCTTGAAAAAAGATTGAAAACTTCTGGCATAGAGGTCCATACTGACTGCTACTGGCCAACTGACCTGCAGAAAACATGGTGAAGGATTTCAACTTTCTTTTTAAACTCTTCCAATGAAAACATTAGCATAGGAACAATAATTAATATGTTTTAAAATTCTTTGGATCCTCAACAACAACAACAACAACCAGATGTCTTTCCAGATGCTTTTAATTAAGCTCCTGGGGACACTTAGTCAACACCTTATAAGGCAGAGAAAGCACTAATGTCTCATTAACATTCTTTAATAGCAGCTAGCACTTAGGAGAAGCCAGATGATACAGTCTGCAGCAGCCAACCACCAGCAGACACAGATACTAATTTATGACGTTCCATCATTACTTGGGTTTGTTTTCTTCAAAAAAATCTTTAAAATAATATTTAAGCACTGCTGCTTTGCATGAATAAATAGAAGAACACAATGATTGTAACAATACATTGCCTCACCAATAGAATAAAACCCTACTAAAAATAAAAATAGTGCATTCTGAAAAGTTCTGTTTGGAACAAAAGTCAGTTGGGCCTGTATGTACATGCTCATGGATAGAGCCAAGTGAGCAAAAGTTATGCAGAAGAGCAGCACAGAACAGGGATGGGAGAAAGCTCAATAAACAATGGAGAATGGAGTCTTCATCTTGGGTACTTTGAAATGCATCCAGGAAGCTCAACAAGGCAGAAAAACAGAGTGCTGTGGGAATCCTCTTGGTTCCCACCAAAACTCAACATAAAAAGTTCAATGTAGAGACTTTGGATTTTTTAAAATGTATTTTGAAATCTCAGCATAAATGCAGAATATAAATATTCTGAATCTATCTCAAATCAGAAAACCGGTCCAATCATTGTATTTACTTTTTTTTAGATTAAAAACTACAGTATTATCAGTATTTTGTGTGAAGCAGAGTTGTGTGCATTACAGGTGAAACTCGAAAAATTAGAATATCGTGAAAAAGTTCATTTATTTCAGTAATGCAACTTAAAAGGTGAAACTAATATATGAGATGTTTATGAATGTATCTTATGATTGTAATCACAGTTTGTTTATTTATGTATGTAGGTATGGAGCAGTGATGACTGACCTTTTAGACATCGAGTGCCTGTACGAGTCACGGCTAATGAGTCTCAGCTCATTACATCATCACCTGGTGCTGCTACTCCTTTCTGAGCATGCTCAGCTCTGAGGTGATGCCAGGATGGCTTGGTTCACATGCTAACAGAGAGGGCTCTTTGTGCCCACTCTGGCACACGTGCCATCGGTTTGCCATCATTGGTATAGAGCATGTACACCAGAGACAAATTCCTTGTGTGTCAACACACACTTGGCCAATACATTCTGATTCTGATTCTACTCTGCAGCTCTCCTGGCTACCCATATTTCCCAGTCTACAAGGGTCCCTGGGCAAATGGCCAATACACTTTCTTTGAAAAGAGTAATTATGGGTTGGGATAGCTCACTACCTCATCTACAATCCAGCCCACCTGCACAGAAAGACAAAGGTAAGCAAGGTTAGGAGGAAGCATCCCACAAAAAGAGGAGCTAGAGGAGGCAAATTGGTGCTATGTAGCTGTCTATTCATCAGATATGTCACCACCTATCACTGTTTACAACACAGTTCTTTCAGTAGTTCCAAGAATGTTCTGCATTCATTTGCAATATTCAGCTGGGCCTGAGGGCACAGATCAACCTCCAAGTGGCCTCAATGACTCTCCTTTAACAACTAGGGAATATAAACCCTTCCATTTCCCACCATTCAGTCAGAACTGAAGAAATTTCTTGAATGAGAAGTGAAATGTCTTCAAGGAAAAAGAAAGTCTAGTTGCCTCTTGAAAAGCATCTTTAGGACGACCATGACGTGGATAACTGAGAATCCCGATAGACATTCAGAACCTCTCGTTGATGGGAATCTTGATAGGATTCCCAAATCCCAGAAACTCCCTGACTGGAATTCTGCTTGAACATTGCTGCTTTAGTGAAACAAGAGACTATTTGGGTAGCCATAATCTAAGGTAGTGGTCCCCAAAGGGGGTGGTGGGATGGCTTAGGGAGGCCCTGGGAGACCAGGGGGCAGCAGGGGAGTATAAGAGGCAAGGGAGGCGCTGCTCAGAAAGTATGGAGGCACAAGCCTCCCAACGCGTAAGGAGCGGTGCAAAGATGGTTTTGGAATGTCGTTCTTTCCCTTCCCTCCCACCTCCAAGCAGGCTATGTGCAAAGCCAGTAAGTTTTTTTTCCCTCCTCCCCATGCCGGAGCTCTGTGCTCTGACTGCGAGAGAAAGGTGCGTGCTGTGAGTGAAGGGGGGGGGACCAAGGGGAGGGAGTGAAGTGCCAGAGGGCTGTGCCTGTGTGTGTGTGTGTGTGTGTGTGTATCTGTCTGTTTCTCTCTCTCTGTTTTTGTGTGTGTGTGTGTATCTCTGTTTCTCTTTCTCTCTCTCATTCTTTGTGTGCATGTGTGTCATTGTGTGTATCTGATTCTTTTTCTCTCTCATTCTTTGTGTGTGTGTATGTCATTATGCATATCTGTCTCTGTTTCTCTTTTTCTCTCATTCTTTGTGTGTGTGTGTATGTCATTGTGCGTATCTGTCTCTGTTTCTCTTTTTCTCTCATTCTTTTTTTTTTTATAGAAAAAGTTTTTATTAGACAACAATAAACAAAATTATAGCTTACAATATGTGGAGTT
>JANHFO010009897.1:553059-564400 GCA_032468095.1 Pareas carinatus | reverse complement strand
GGGGCGGGGGGACAACTTTGCTCCTCCCCATTGAAAGTGGGGAGGGGGATCCCCGACCTGGTTTTCCCAGCCTGTGCTGGGAAATTTATGCAGAGAAAGGAACATGGGGGTCCTTTTCGCCCATGTACAAAAATGGCCAGATGCAAATAAAATAGGACACATGCCCTTGCTCCTCCTCATGCCTTCCATGTCAACAGCTCACTGCACCGAACAGCAAAGGGTTAGGAACTTCTCTCCCCGCCCTTCTTCAACACAGCAGTTGAACTCCACCAGGGAAATTGTTATGTCTGCGGAATTATTTCTCGTACTTTGTGAAGTCCCACATCCTTGATTATTTTATTTCATTGTTACACAGTTTATCCTCTTTCTTTAGAAAACACAAAAGCCGCTAACACGGAGCGCCTTGTGATTTCCCATCTGTGTCCTCATCTGGACTTCATTTCTGTGTTTGCAGGCCAATATTCTGTTTCTTTCATAGCCAATCTTTCATAACACAAGCGAGGGACTCTTCCACTTCTATTGTCTGAAGGAACGCGAAGGAGCAGCCTCGCTGAAACGGCAGGCCCATGTTGGATAAAGGCCTGCTGAGAACTTTTCGCAGGGGGCAGGGATGTAGATTAGTTTATAAAGAAAAATGGGTCACGAATCAAAGCGTAAAACATCGTTATAAGTGTGGATTTAAATAGTTGTGAGATACTAGATGATCTTAAGTGCAGGCAAAGGATCCAATAGGCATTGTGTGGTTTTAAACGGCTGTACACCGCCCTGGGTTCTTCAGGAGGAGGGCTGTATATAAATCGAATAAAAAAAATAAATGCAGTTTATCTGATTTTGTCTGTGAGAAAATATTTGGATCTGCTCACGCCAGCTATTCCCCCTCCCTGTAATTGACTAATGTGCTTTTTTATATTCTAATGCGTTTTTATTTAGGGAACTTCAACAGAATTTTGTGCTGGGGGCACTAGCCTGTAATTAAAAGATGCTAATGTTTTCTGAATGGCTGAGACTAATACTTCAAAGAGCATGGTTCCAGCAAGAGTGTTGACAGGAAATGATAGGGTGGCATGCCTCACCATAATCAGATCTATTTACAAATAAGCCCTTCAGTTTATTTTATAGAACTCTTGCCTGCAGTTCTTATTTCTAAGTAATTTTTGGCTATGTGTTTCAGGGCTGCAAATGCCCAACAAACAGTGTAGAAAGTCTGATAGCAGAGGGATACATTGTGCTGGATATGTTCCTCACTTGAGTCTTAGGCATGGCTTGCAGGACTGCATTCTCAGAGCGGAGAATTGGTCATTTAGTACTGTTTACACTAGGTAAAATGAAAAGAAGCAAAGTTTTTAGTATAGCTTCTCCTCCCCCTTCCACTGTTTGGTTTGAAATCGACTCCAGAAGCAGATTCGATCAGCTTCAAATGGTTTCTATTCTTTATTTTCCAATTTCTCATAACTGTATGCGTGTGCAATTTGCTTAGATCATAAAAAGTTGGGGAGAACGAGAGAAAACTGAAAAGGAAACAGTGGTTGTACAGTTCTTCAGTTCTGGCTGGGATGAAGAAAGAATCAAATGTTTAATTGGCAATAGCCCCATTTCCGGAATTGCATGCTGAAACCAATGGTATTTCTGTTATTGGCCATTCTTCTTGATTGGTATAGAAGCCTCCTGCCAAATGTAGATACATATCATTTTACACAATACTATACAAAGGTAAAGCATGGCACATAGAGAGGTTGTGGAAAAAATAATGTACACCAACATGTCTTCTTTGCACATTAGAATAAGCAAATTAGTATAAAAATACTGTACACCATCATCTCAACTGTACCCATGTTGGCTTTTATCTGCTATGTGGGGATTACATATATTTTTAGGTAGGACATTTTATTCATGAAAGTCATAATCTATGGGTATTTCCAAGTTCTTTTTTTTATGAGGTGGATATTAACATTCAATTCAACTTTTGTGAAGATGCTTATGCTTCAATGTACTGCTGATACGATTTTTCAAATCCTGTTTCAGGGCTCGTAACTTCCCCAAAAGAGGAATTTGCCAATTTGAAAAAAGTAATAATTCAAAGATCTTTTGAGAGCAAGGATGTTTTGAGGCTCTGTAAAGTGCTATGAACTGCAGCTAGTCCTCAATTTATGACTGCAATTAAACCCAAAATGTACGTTGTTAAACAAGGCAGTTGTGACTTTTGCTCCATTTTATAGCCTTTTTTGCCACAATTGATAAGCAAATCACTGCAGTTAAGTGAATCATGAGGTCATTAAGTAAAACTGGCTTCTCTCCATTGACTTTACTTGTTGGAAGCTGACTGGCGAGATCATTAAAGGTGATCACATGATCCTGGGACAGTGCAACTGTCATAAATGCATACCAGTTGCCGAGCCACTGAATTTTGATCAGGTGACTGTGAGAATGGTGCAACGGTCATAAGTGTGAAAAATGGTCATGTCACATTTTTCAATACTGTGGTAGCTTCAAATGGTCACTAAATCGAGGACTAGCCGTATACAATACAGCGATTGCCATTTTAATAAAAATATACATAGAGGTCAGTTTCTTCATTTTTCCAACCTTTCGTCTTGGTTAAAAAAGGATGAAAAAGATAGAATGTCAGCTTAATGGGGGTTCTTCATTTTGAATAGGACTCAACAATCCAAACCAATGTTTCTTCCATATAGATTTCTTTTATTATTTTAAAAATCTGCTTTGCTCACGTAAGGAGAGATCAGCAGCGTAGAAAAGCTCACTTAATTTGACACTTAATACAGAGCAACTTCATTTTTGGGTTGCCCTGATATTTAACAATTCATCGGATCCCTAAGGGCCAGTCCTCCTAGTGGTAATCATTTATCTTCCTGAAGAAGAAATCTTCATTTTCTGTTAAAAGCAGAACGGAGACAATAAAACAGGGTATCAACTCTACATCCCTTAGGGCTTAGGTGTTTTATTGAAATGGTGACCACAAAAACTGCAGACAAGTGCTGTCTTTTTCGCCTAATCTCGACAGCATGATTTTATTCCTCTACTGTCGATCTATCCACCCAGCATTATACCTTTGTAGCATACATGCTTGCTGGTACACCTACTTTACCTATTTTATATCTCCTTAGTGATATTATGAAAAGAACTTTTGATGTCTAGTTTGAAGAACTTGAAGAATTAGGGCTGCAGATTATGCTGAGTGATGACAGGGAAAGCCTACCGGGTATGTGTGTGATCTTGCATTCCTTCTCTCTTATTCACCTTTGTTAAAAATCTCACCGGCTTTTCCACATACACCCCTGTCTTCTTGGGCTGCTTACAGGTAAATAAAGGCTTCCACCGAGATCTAATCACCTGGCTGGGCCCCCTTTTGTCTGCCTCTACTCTGGCCCTGGGGAGTCAGTCATGCTCTCCTGGAGCCAAGGGAAATGTCTCCCTTTTACACACACACCCATTGTCTTATCTAAAAAGAAGAAGACCACAATGCAGAGGGTTAAAATCCATGAGCTTTTAATTGTCCCTCCTCTGATGCTGATGAAGACTCCACGGGGAGGCTGGGATTTCCACTTGGGAGAGAGTGGAAGACAGAACAGCTAGGGCAGGTATTCAGCAGAGGGAAAACCTAACACTACACCTTTCCTTTGCCAGAAGGGATTTTGGCGAGGAGAGGGATAATACTGGAATATAAATCCAAACTGGGAGAATAACTAGAGAGAGGATCCCGACTGACCCCTAAATGACTAAGCAGTGCCATTTCTGCCACTAGCTGCCTGAACTTAACTTTCATCTCATTGACTTGTGAGGCACGCTGAGGCTGAATCAAACCACCTGAAAGCATGCCGGAATTTGCTGGGGCTCCCAGAGGTCGGGTTTTGATGCCTTTTTAAGACACCACCCCCTTTTTTCATGTCTAGCAGACTGAATTCCAGATATTCAGAGTAGCTTCCAGGCTGCAAAACTACCTGAACATGCAGGTTAACTGATCTCTTAGAGTTCATCTTCATAGAGGAAGCAAGAATTTGTTTTTCGGCCCAAGAAAGACACCGCTAATGCAAGAACCTCACTGGGTGCCTTTTCTTTCTCTTTTGAAATTTTGATTATTATATGTCATTAAACAGTGGGTCCCGCCTGCTTGGACTAATTGCATTTTTGCTGTTAGTTCTCTAAGTCTAAGTTTTCTTGTTTGTTGTATAGTAACATAGGAATTTCCATAGCGGCACCTATGAATGCAAGTATTTTTTAGGTGGTCTTCTCTCTTGGCCTATGTCTGCCTTTCTGTCCCATATTTAAAATCAATTCATTTTAAAAAAGAAGTAAGCATTTAGAAAGGAAAGGACTAGCCTGTAGCTGTTTTTTTTATTTACAAGAAGGTGTAAATCTTTAAAAAAATTTAAATGGTGGGTCGCTGCCACTCAGTTTTTTTTGCAAAAATGTCTATCTGTTCAGAAACAAAACCAAAAGTTAAATTGGGATTGAAAGATTCCTGGATGATTGAAATGAGTTGCAAGGCACATCCTACAAGTTTTGCCTTCTGGTGTTGTATGACTTGCTATGCCTATCACGCCATGTTGGGAATAGGGAGCCATTTTGTGTAAACCGCTTAGAGAGTGCTGTAAAGCACAGTTAAGCAGTATATAAGTCTAAATAACAACAACAATAATAATTTTGTGTGAAGGCCCTTGGCGTGCTCTCAAAATCCCACATGTACTCAATGATTGGGTACCCCTTGCCAAATACAAAAGCCCTTTGTGTCTATAGAAAATTACTCCTGAGTCTGGAGGGGTATAAAATAAATGTAGATCTATCACTGAGGTAGCTTCTTTTCCTGCTCCCTTCATTCTTATCACTATTCCCATTCTTACTGCATTGCTACCTATGAACTAGATGAAAGCCAGAGATTTGTATACTTAGTGACTTGGAGTCAACTTCTTTTATAGATAAGTTAACAATCCTTACAAATCCTAACTGAATGCCTTCATCAAAGTCTGAGGACATTTGAACCTTTTGTGTTCTACAAACCATCTTCAAGCCTGTCCTGGGCAACCTTTGGCCCTTTAGAAGTTGGTCTCCATCTTTCTTTAGCTCTAGCTAGCCTCCACAATGGTTAGGCACCATGGGAACTAGAGTGCATAATTCTCTGCCAGAGATACTGGTTTCCCGGCATTCTTTCAAGCAGTTTGGCAAAAAAATTAGTCAATTCTCCAGATACAGAGAATTTTTTCTGAAGATCTACCACAAGCTGCTCTGGCACTGGACTCAAGGGCAATATTGGGACCCATATTGTCAGATCCAGAAGAGTGGACATTTCCCCAGCTGTTTGAATCGAAGAGTTCCCTGAAGAGGCATCACTTGGAGACAGTTGCTTGGAGAATGTACTTAGCCAAGGCTTCTAACATCATTCACAATCTGAGTCCCTGCTTGAGAGCCTCTTAGTTCTCTTATGGGGAAAAGCAGAGATACTGTACAATAAAGAAAAGGGCTTTTTGGAAGAAGCAAGGAGGCTAAAATTCAGTACTTTTCTTTCCT
This sequence comes from Pareas carinatus, assembly GCA_032468095.1. Lineage (NCBI taxonomy): Eukaryota > Metazoa > Chordata > Lepidosauria > Squamata > Pareidae > Pareas > Pareas carinatus. The sequence continues at coordinate 558,880 of JANHFO010009897.1, read as the reverse complement.
TCCTTCTGTGCAAGATCATTATCCTTTGCTTTGGGCTACCAGAGTTAAGACAGTTGTTCCTGGAATTCTCTCCAGCCTGTAGCTGCACTGCTGAAATTATGGACTGGCAGGTTTGTGTGATGTTGTCCACTACGGTGCAATTTTTAAATGGATATTCTATAAGGGAATAGGAGCAATCACGAAACTCCTTTTAAGCGCTCTCTTAAAATCACCACCATCACCACAAATATGAGCAGGCTTTGAATACTAACTTATACAGTACTTATCTATCTTGCTATCTTATTTGCAGTGGTTTTATTTGTGGTTTTCCTGCAGCAAACACATTAATGTTATTAAAAGCTGTGCATTTGCAAACACCCATGTAGCCCTGCTGTGGCTCTTGAAGATGTGCATGAAGTCTTCATACTTTAGGACTGTGACTGCAGTTGATTACGACAATAATTAATGTAGCAATGGTTGGTTCAGTTAATTCAGTTGCTCAGTTCTATACAACTCATTAAAACATAAGCTCAATGCAAGGGCTGGCTACTTTGTGATTCAGGATATACTGTGAACATGGCTTTTATTTGCTGTAGAAAGCTGGCATGATCATAGCAGATCGATGGCATACAGTGAAAAGCTGCTTTGATTTGGGTTTATCCCCTGAACTGGAAAATGCTAACTTTTGTGAAAGAAAAATTGGCATATCAGTAAAGTTCAACTGACGCGTGAGGAGTCCTATACAAGTCACTGCCTGTATGCGAACGCAGCCAGAATCACCATCTGTGTCTTACATCAACCTAGCATATGCATGAAACAAGTCTATATAAATAATTAGTGAGGTTAAGAGTGCATAAATTTAATCTAGAGCCTATAGCATGCAGTGCATATATTTCATGATTGAACATGGGTTTTCCTCTGTTTTCAGTTTTGGAGAGAAAGTATCTATTAATATTAGTCTTCACTTAACCACAATTATAATCAGCAAATTGCTAAGTGCCGGCCTGCAGTCGCTAAGGGAAAAATTGTGACTACAGTGGCCTTACAATGTCACTTCTCATTTGCTCCTTAAGCAAGAGATTGCTGTCATTAAGTGAAACATCACATAGCCACAACTTGCAATGTTACTCCCACATTCTCTGTTAATATTGCTTGTATCAAACTGCTTAGGAAGCATGAAAATGGTGATCACGTGGCTGCAGGATGCTGTGGTGGACATAAATGCAAGGATTGCTGGTAAATCTGATTCTTTTACACCATCGTAACTTCAAATGGTTGCTAAAGGAGGCAGCCAGTATGCAAAGACTACCTGCAATGTATATAATCCTGGTGGGTACGCTTTAAGTGCCTAAAATATATCTGTAATATAAGCATGTGTTTAATTCCATACTGTGGTTTAGTTGTTACTTGCATTTCAATGTAGAAGGAACTTGTTTATCTAACTGACTAGATAAAACCTATAGGTTGAAAGAAGAGTTGTTTAATCAGGAGCTACTGCCACTCTTGATCAGCTGTTGGGAGTTAACAGCAAGCAGCTGGTCGGTGCAGTCCCCTATCATCACCAAAAAGCTGATCAGGGCAAGTGCTGACAAGTACTAAAATATGTAACATCCTTGGAAAATAACAGTCCTGAAATATCAATGGGTTTATGCAAGATAGGAGAATGTGTCAAACTCTAACACATATTTAAGCTATTTCACAAAACTTGTTGAATCAGGAATCTGGTTTACAGACTGCTTTGGTGAAGGACAAACTAAAGAAATCATAGTCTTGTCATGGGAATTAGCAGAATAGAATAACAGTTGGAAGGAACCTTGGAAATCTGAGCAGGGGGTTAGACTAGAAGACCTCCAAAGTCCCTTTGAACTCTGTTATTCTTCTACTCAGACAGGAAACCCTAGACCATTTCAGACAAATGGTTGTTCAATCTCTTCTTAAAAACCTCCAGTGTTGGCGCACCCACAACTTCTGGAGGCAAGTCGTTCCACTGATTCATTGTAATTAATGCATGTAATTAATTATGTAATTAAAATTTAGTAAATTACATGAACAAGTTAAGATGAACAAATTAAATGATGATAACATGGGCAAAGAATTTTGAATATAGTATAAATCTAGACAGATGGCAAAATTTGTGGGAAATAAACTATAGGCTGACAAAATCAACAGCATATAAAGAGATTTGATATAAAATGTTTTATAGATGGCACATGACACATATAAGAAAGGCAAAAATGTTTAAAGATGTATCGGATAAATGTTGGAAATACAAAATGTAATTCAGACACTTATCATATGTGGTGGACTTGTAAAAATGCAAAAAAAAATAGAATAAAATGCATACTTGGCTAAGAGAAATATTAAAGATACAGATAGAGTTTAAACTGGAAGTTTTTTTAATTAGGTATGATGCCAGAAAAATTTGATAAGCAGTACAAATATTTGACTGTACGGTAAATGGTGACAAGAATAGTTTTTGCATAAAACTGAAAAAAAGAAGCACCACCACCAGAAGAAGAAATAATAAAGAAAATATTAGACTATTCAGAAATGGACAGACTAACCATGAGAATGAAAGAAAAAGAAGATTCAGATTATTTTCAAATTTGGAACCTATTTTATATGACTCAAAAAAGAATGAAGGAGTAAGAATCAAAATGTATTAGAAAAGATTAATAACATATTTATATTGAGATCAGGGAACTGTACACTCAGAAGGCTGGCTTATGTTGAAATGTTTACTGTGTTTTATTATTATAAATAAATTAAAAAATTAGTAAGTTATAATGTGATTCTTGTTTTGAATGAGTATTTTAATTTTAGATGTCCCTGGGACTAGAGTACAACCCTCTTCCATTATTAACAAAATGTAATCTGTGGTAAGCTTTCAGCAAGGAATATAACCACAGTTATATCAATGGGGTCATGCGCTTAATTTCATTCTATACTGCTGGTGGCAAGGTCTTAATGAAAAAAAGGATGTCATTGCATACACATGTACTCTGTGTAGAAGCAGATAACAGAAGCATATACTGGTGTGCTTTCTTCTTTGTCATTGCGCTGTTCTGGCATTATAGGGAAGAAGAAGCACTATTGGATTATATTCATGCTAAATCATGAGGCAGTGTGTTTGAGTTTAGCGTTGCTTGTTGCACTAATTCAGCCACTATGGTTTGTAGCCAATCGTGGCTTATTCAATAAATTATAATTTAATATTACATTATATTAAGCCCAGTCACCTTGTATGAAAAAGGAAAGCTGTTTCAAATTTTATGGAAGAGTAGGGAGATAATGAGAATTGCAGTGTTCCCTTCTTGTAAAATACATCATTATTCTTTTCCAGAATTAACAATGTGGAAAGAAAATTACATCACATTTTCTGTCGGAATAGGTCTGCCATCCAATTTTATTTTATTTTTTTACATATTTTCTCCCTTTGCTTGCAATAGATGCGTAAATTACACCTCAAGAAAGTTCATTTATCAGCAACTCTGGCTCAAAGAATCACAGCAAAATGAAAACAATTAGAAAGCCCTGGATGAACTGTGGGGACAGTTGTAGTTTGAAATAGTGTAAGGTTTAATAAATGAAAGGGACCGATGGAGTAAGAATAATATGTGAGGAAATTTTTTAAAAAGCCTCTGTACTTCCATGAAAAATATATACTTTTTATTTCAGTAAATAGCACTGATGCTCTGGCTGTTTATTCAGGATGTTTGTTAATCAGTCAATCCTTTTCTGAGATTGCACTGGGTATTATCTAGTTTCTAGAAATTGGTTTTCTTAAGAAGAATGCTATGCTCTGTACCAGGCGGCATGTTTTGTTTCCTGCAGAAATCTTTGCAAAGAATCCTCAGCAAATCAGATCAGGGGGAAGAATCCTTGCAAAGCAAATTACCTGATCACAGGTTGCAAGACTTGGATGCCTTACTGTGCATTTATGAAGCCAAAAGAGAAATACACATACTATTGAATGCTGAATATTCAAGAAATGGTTCTTTGACAAAGCCTGGATTTGTTTATTGTAGGATCACTGTAAGCCCATAAGATATAGTTGCTGCTTGGACTTTGTATATGCTTGTTATCTATTGTAGTGGAGTATCTGTGAAGGGCTGTTTTCTTTTGCAAATATTGTTTGGGCCGGAGCCAGGATTGGGCGAGATGGCTGATAGCAAGAAGGTAAAAACTGAGAACAAGAAGGATTTGGGTTCCCATTCATTCCTGCCTTGTTTTTAACAGTCTGTTCGGTTTGTAACTAGGTATTCCCTGCACAGTCCTGTCCTCCTTAGATCACTTGGCAGCACCTAAGTCTTTTTTTTTAAAAAAAAATACAAATGTTTAGGTGTTGAATTTTCTAACATGAGTGATCAGGATTGATCTCTAGTTTTCAAACACACCGTCTGTAATTTAGGACGTGAAGTGAATCTGGCTTCTCCCATTGACGCTGCTTGTCAGAAGATCGCCAAAGGGAGTCACATGACCCCCCTGGACTGCAACGGTCCTAAATATGAACCAGTTTCCAAGCGTCTGAATTTTTTTTTTGTAAGAATTTTTTATTCATTTTTATACAGAAAAATAAAAACAATGTGCTTACGTATTTCAATCAATATCAACATTTCATCTGTATTAATCACATTTATTAAACCTCTTCCACACCTACTCCTTCCATCTCTTTGACCATCTATCCAGTTTTTTAAATCTATTTCTAAAAACTTCCAGATATTTTCTTGTTTTATATAGCACTCTAAATTATTTATTACATTGTTCACAAATTAGCAGTTTAAAAGTTTTAAACATCATATCCATTTAACTAGTATCATATTTATATAGTTATCCTCTAATATTCTTCATTTGGTCATTCAAACTTTGATCCTGATACTAGTAACGTTCTAGAGTCAACTAACCTCATCTAATTATTATTTTTTTCCTATCCCTATTTCCAATATCTTCCATGTCAAACATCTGAATTTTGATCACGTGACCACGGGGATGCTTCTGGGGTCGTAAGTGTGAAAAATGGTCGTGAGTCACTTTTTCCCGTGCCATTGTAACTTCAAATGGTCATTAAATGTTGTAAATCGAGGACTACCTGTATTCCATTTTCAAAACTGAATAGAATTTAATATTCTGGAACAAGGTGCCAGATGAACAAACATCTGTCCATCTTTCCCCAAAAGTCCTCATTTGGAAATTCAGAACCCTGATATATCTGGGGGGGCCTTGGAGATGGAGGAAGACTGGTCTGTTTCAACAGAAGCACTGAAATACAGCTAGTTCCTGACCTACAGCAGCTCATTTAGTGACCGCTCAAAGTTGCAACGGCCCTGAAAAAAGTGACTTACGGCCGTTTTTCACACTCATGACCGTTGCAGCATTTTCATGGTCATCTGATCAAAATTCAGACGCTTGACAATTGACTCACGTTTATGACCGTCGTTGTATCCTGGGGTCATGTGATCACATTTTGCGACCTTACGACAAGTAAAGTCAATGGGGGAGGCCAGATTCCCTTCACAACCATTTTACTCACTCAATGGCCACAACGATTTACTTAACAACTGTGGCAAGCCAGAAAGATCGTAAAATGGGGCCAAACTCAACTTCACAAACACTTAGCAACAGGAATTTTTGGCCTCGATTATGGTTGTAAGTCGAGGACTGCCTTAGTCCAGAAGCTAAAAACCAGTGCGTTGCAGAGTTATGCAAAATTGCATAGAAAAGGAGGAGGACGTAGTTAATGTTTAATGGAGAACTGGATTAAGGAAAGACTTGTAATTGGGGAGGTACTTTTTATTTTTATAAATTCATTAGTTCTATATCACTCTTAATTCATATTTGGCTA
>JANHFO010009897.1:528594-539929 GCA_032468095.1 Pareas carinatus | reverse complement strand
GCTCTCCCCCTGGGGGTCGCCAGCCGACATTGTCTGGCCGATGGCACCCTGAGGAGGCCCTCTCTGTGGGAGCGTACAGGTCGGTGGGAGGTATTAGCTGGCAGAATGCGGTCCTGTAGATAACTGAGTCCTAAGAGGGGATTCAAATTTTACCTTTGAATTTTCCATTTCTCTAAAGTAATCAAATACAGATTTCATCATTGATGCACTGGCATTTTTTATCTTTCTAAACCAAAGAGCTATTTTAAAAAAACATGGTTTGAAAGTACGTTTCCTTGGTAATTGTGCTTTTTTAAGCTGTTTATTCAAACATTACTTTGTTTTTATAGTTCCAGGGACACCAGTGAGGGAATTTCTCACCACTAAGTGTGCAATCATGTTGGGCTTCTTAACCAAATAATAGCATGAATACCAGAGTGACTCATACCATTAAAGATAATATTAGAAGTTAGAATTTTATGGAGTACCAATGAAGAGACTGTAAATAGACATCTGTCACTTTTTACTGATTAAGAAATGTGAGGCAATTTTTCCATTGCTCTGTGAAAAATGTGAAAAGTCAGCAGACTTGAGGATACAAGGTAAGCACCCATCAGCGGCAATCAACTGCTATAAAAGTGCTTAAATTTTACGGTAGATTCAGTTCAAGCCATGCCAGGTGATGTACTGAGAAGCCTCAGCCACATTTTTACTGCTGCTTTGTTCTATTTCAGGGATGTCAAACTCAATTTCAGCATGGGGTACTTGGACTGCCGCAGCAGCCGCTGTCGACTGTCCCCTTGCAAACCTCCCCGCAACCATGCTGACCCCCCGGGCCACTGGCGCCCCCTCCAGAGTTGCTGTGGGCCTTTAGCAGCCTCCCCCGTATTACATGTGGCCTAGCTGTGGTTGCCGCAGGCCTCCCTAGCTAAGGTGGGTCATAGTCAAGGTGGTGAGGACCGGTTCCTTGCCGTCTCCAAGGCAGCCCCACAGGCCAGATTGATGCAAGCCATGGGCCAGATTTGGCCCACCGGCCTTGTGTTTGACATACCGTATTTTTCGCACCATAAGGTGCACCGGACCATAAGATGCGGGGCGCCCTGAGGCACCCTGCAGTTGCGCGGAATTCATTCCGCGGGACACCGGGAACGCTCCAATTCAGACAGCAGCGCGATCCTTCGCCTTTGGAGCTTCCGGCGGAGCGATTCTGTGCACACGGAAATCGCTCCGCCAGAAGCTCCAAAGGCGAAGGATCACACTGTTGCCTGAATTGGAGCGTTCCGGCGTCCCGCGGAGCGATCTCCCACGTTTTTGAGGAGTATTCGCTCCATAAGGCGCATACACTTCCCCCCTCCTTTTGGGGGGGGGGGGAAAGTGCGTCTAATGGTGCGAAAAATACGGTATATGCTCTATTTGAACACATCTGGAGGGACATCAAGCTAAGATGGCTGATGTTTCCCCCAAAAAATTAATTCTCTGTTTATATAATATTTCATAAAAGGAGATTACTGTCATGCTCAGGGAAATTATACAGAAAATTGTAAGAAAAACATTTATGGATGCCTAGATAAAAACTATCTCCAGGGTAAGACTGAATATTTTCATTAACAATGCTACTGGGAGTGATAGGGAGAAATACATACAATTCAACAGGAAGCAAAATAGAATTAATGATCCATTCATGAATCCATGAACAGAAGTCTCGGGCTGTAGAAGATAAAGTGGGGGGGATGTATACGAACCACACCAACATAATTTTGTGAATTACTCCCTTTCTCAGTCTCAAATAATGTAATTATCTCATAAAAAAACCCACATTCTGTTGTTTTACATAAGCATTTCAGCAGCATTAGTACCAAATGGTATCCTTGAGTCACAAACAAGGAATGACTATTTGTTCAATCCCCCCCCACATACACACATATGCCCAAATTATCCCCTTGAGGGAAATTGCTCTCATTTTTAAAATCACTGTGTTAGAAGCTCCTGGTTTATCTCCTTTTTACTCACTTTCAATTTTGCCCCCTTTAAAATAATTTTTATCCATTTTTAAATCAATCTTTCCTTATTCTCTTTGATTATATAATTTGAAGCTATATTTTTCTATACATGTATAACACTGTACAATCATTCTGTTTGATGCCTGTTTTTCTTTTCTCTCACTTTATCATTTCACTAAGCACCCTTTTTGATGCTTCCCATTAACACCAATTCACATATTTTTCTGAAATATTTCAGACACAATTGTTTTCTAAGCAGTATCTGCATTGTATTATATCCAGATTTGATTCATTCAGCTGGGAGATTTATCTCTAGCTAGACGCGCTTCAGAAGTGCTTCCGGCACAGCCAATGCAGGCGAATTCTGACCCCTGGAGGCAGCCCAGCCACGTGTGCCTTGCTGTCTCTATCATCCCAGGAGCAGAAACCATGTATCTATACAAAAACATTCAAATAATCTCCAGATTTTCCTGCGAGCCACCAAAATTTTCTCGCGGCCCATTGGTGTGCCCTGGCCCACAGGTTGGCGACCACTGCTCTAAAGTGCAGGACCCATTAGAAGACCCTGGGAAGTTCTAGCCAGGGCTGAACCCATAGAATCATTGCTGAGTTTTGAGACTTAATGTGTTGTTTCACAGGATAGTATGCTGGTAAACCACAAAATTAAAAGCTCCTGGGTTGTGTGCTTTCCCCTTCATCCTCTGCTAAGCCACAAGGAGGAATTTGGACGCTTTACGTCTATCTTACACCACCATAACATGCTTTGTCATCAGAAATCTGAACCAACCTGTCAATTTTAACTCTAGCTAGTTTAAAACTTGATAAAGACAGCCATAGAGATAGGAGAATGATCAGAGTAGCAAGACAAAAGGAAAAAAAGGAAAACCATACCCAATGATCAAGCACTATTTCTTATTTGTCCAAGATTAGTCAATAATCTATGCATACATACCCATCCCATCATGCCGTTCCCTTTCAGGTTAAGCAATGTTATGCAGAGCATACAAAAAGAGCAAGAAATAGCAAGTCAAATAAATTAAAAGCATGCCCATATAATATTTCATTCTCAGTCTTTGTTTTATAAATTCTCAACTTTCCCTTTTGGAGAATCCTTTAACTTTCATCCAACCAACTTTTTGACTTTCTTTTCCTCTCAAACTGTTTTGCTCCTTTCACAATCTTCTTTTTGCAAGTCCATCCATATTGTTCCCTTTTTGTTACAAGCCACCTCAAGATACTTATATCATATTGGTCCCTCACTTTTGTATTCAAATTGCATTCATTTAATATTCATTTATTCTTGAACACATTGTTTCATATTTTAACACACACACTTCTTAGATTCCTCACTTCCTTCTTATTTTCTTCTGACAGGGTCTGGTCTCACTTCCAAAGGACAAATTTTTAAATATACATATACTTATACATATGATAAAGGTTCTCCCCGCACATGCGTGCTAGTCGAACAGACTCATATATAAAATAAAATCCCAGTTGAATAGACTATTTAGAGGGGAAAGGTGTCTGTTAAATCTGAATGTCTGTTAAATCCAAATTTATGTAATTGATGCAGTTTATATAATGCATAATTTACACAAGTGATGTTTGAGTGTCATTTGCATAACTTGTAATCATTTGTGCAATTATGCAGTTACACAACTAATGTAAATGGATGCAAATGACATAAAATATCATTTACTTAGACATACTACAAGAATAATGGATTTATGCATTATTTCAATGGTAAAATTTCCAATGCAAATTTGATCCTTTGGCGCTTAAATTCATTACTGTACTTAGCCATCTCCATTGTCACAAATCATTTATTCCCCATAGCAGATCACATGCTATCCACTACATTTTCTCTGGATTTACACCTTAAAATTCATTCCATTTTTTCTGTCATACATAAATACCTCCATCTTTGATAGATTAATTTTCAGATCCATACTTCTCATAACCAGTGCTTTTTTTGGTGAGAAAAAAGGTGCGGGAACTCACATCTTGTTAAACTTTTATTTTTTAAAAAAATATATTCAGTTCTTAACTTAAATTTAATTTATTGTATTTAAAGCAAAAAAATGTGTCGGAACTGTGTTCCGTTACCTTCTATGACAAAAAAAGCACTGCTCATAACATCATCCAAAGTTCATGACAAATCATTATGTATCTCACCAAAATATGGTATCATCTGCATTAAAAATACTGCACAGTCTTATTCTCACTCAGTTTTTATTCAAGTCTGTCGCAATTTCTTAGACTGTGCATTTATCAATAAATTCATTGAACAACAAAGGAGAAGTCACAGAGCCCTGTTTTAGTCTCTGCTCAGTGTTGAACTAATTGCTAAAAATTCCACTTATTTTCATGAATTCTTTATTTCCTTCATATGCATTCATGGCTTTTTCAGTAACCAACCTTCTACTCCATGCAAAACAATTCAAGCTTCTTCCCTTCAATGTATAAAACTTTTGCTTCCAGCAATCCAGTTAAGAGAACATAGTAGTCCAATTCTCTCAGGGTTTTAATGGTAGATATTACAATTAAGTGAAAATATACTGACCCAGAGATGGGGAAGCTGTGTCCCACTAGGTGGCTATGATGCCAACTCCCATCGGTCCAGCCAGCAGTGAAAAGTAGCCCTGGAGTTGCAGTCTAGCACCTGGAAGGATCACAATGTCCTCATCCCATAAGTGGGAATTCCTAAATCTTCTCATGAATTAGGCTTAGAATGCACAGCTTGCCATTTGCTCTGACTTGAATTTAGCAGCAAAGGTAACACTGCCACTTTTCTTCGACACTCTTATTGCGATGGATTGTTTGGGGTTATTATTTTTATGAAGAAAGGAAAATGGAAGAGGAGAGAAGGGTGAGGAAGACAGCAGAGGAAAATGCCCATAGGATTAAGAAGAAACGATCATCTATCTTTGCCCTTTTTGGAGGCTAAAACCAGCTACTGCAGTGTTCATAATCTCTGCAGCGTTTTCCAGCATAGGGCTCAACCTGTTGGCTGCATCTTGGAACTGCAACTCCCATAATTTTTATCCGTAATGGAAATCCTGGGAATTATATTCCCAAGCTACTTGTAGCCGCTAAGCTGGAAGAGACCACTGGAAGGGGCAGAGCAGGAACGCTAACTTCTGGAGACATTGTTTTCTGTGTGTCCTGCATCCCTCATTCTTTCCATATCAGCTTGGATTGGATGGAAACGGAGGGGTGTGAGGTGTGGAGAAAAGAGAAGGGAACTGTAATGCCTGACAATTTTCTTTTTTCCAGAATTCCAGTGCTGATCACCGAATACAGCTGGACCTGGGGCTATGGGACAAGTTCAGCGAACTGGCCACCAAATGCATCATCAAGATAGTAGAGTTTGCCAAACGTCTACCAGGCTTCACAACCCTCACCATTGCTGACCAAATTACTCTGCTGAAAGCAGCGTGCTTGGACATCCTGGTGAGGGTCAATGCTGCAGAACTTGGAGGGGGTGGGGTGGAATCGCTTGCATGGACGCAGGGTGGGGTATACATTCAGCCTTAAACAGAGGTTCAGCCAAGGTCCCAAGGTGATTCCCAAAGTAGCAGTGTGTCTGAAGTAATGCACACGGAAACCCCCGCTTGAATAATTGCTGCATCTGTGAATGCTGGGAGGAGCTTGGCAGAAGCACGAGAAGCTCTTGCCCTCGACAGTCTTCTTTTTTGAGGGCAAGAATTTTTGCCCGGCTTTGGTTACTGAGGTTTTGCTTGGCATTTTCGAAAAATATAATTGTAGGAGGGAAAGCCAAGTTTTATTGGAAAGGCCGATGTTCTCAAGAAACTGCACTTTGCACGGTGAAAATGTTCAAAACACGTATGAAGAGTTTCTTTATTGGGTTTTACAGGAGTGCTAGAAATAAACATGAGGGAGGGGTGAGAACGCTTTCTCTCCCTAGAATATGTTTCTCCAGGGACTTTATTTCTGTCCTCTCCACCTTCCGCAGATGCTCCGTATTTGTGTCCGCTACACTCCAGAGCTAGACACGATGACCTTCTCAGATGGACTGACCTTGAACCGTACCCAGATGCATAACGCTGGCTTTGGGCCCCTCACCGACCTGGTGTTTGCCTTTGCTGAGCAACTGCTTCCCCTTGAAATGGATGACACCGAGACAGGCCTGCTCAGCGCGATCTGCCTCATCTGTGGAGGTAATACCTCGAGTGCAGCTCTTGCACCCCTCATCTTTTCCATATCAGCTTGGATTGAATGAAAACCTCACAAACGTCCCCTGGGGAGACTTCAGACGAGGGGCGGGGGATTCAGCTGTGGTCAGCTTCTTTTTTGCATAGGCAGGGGAGCACAACACAAGTGCAGGAGACTTAAACAAGGTGGAGAGAATGATGTCCTACTCTTGCAATTGGGGAGACCAGGAATCTTGTCCAGTTGCACGCATACACACAACCAGGCACGCATACGCACAACCAGACACGCACCTTAGCTTCTAAGGGCAGACACTGAGGAGACAAGTCTGCTTTTCGAGTAATCTCTCATCACTATCGGCCAGTCACAATATCAAATTCTAAAGAGGAGAAAATTAAATTACATGACACAAAGAATTAAATCCTAGAGTATCACCATAGATCTGTAGGAATGAAGTAGAAAAAAGAAGAAAGGGCATTAATTGCTCCTTGCATTTTTAATAATAATAATAATAATAATAATTTTATTTATACTCCGCCCTTCTCCCGAAAGACTCAGGGCGGCTTACAGGCACGTAAAAACACAAAATGACATAAATCTTAAAATGTACATAAAATTATTAGATAAAGCCTGATTTAAAAGGGGAGCAATAAAACGATTTCCAATAAATAATTAAATAATTAAAATAATCTAATTTAACTTAAATACAGAAAGACAAGGGCACAGCTATCCCAAGCCGGCCTGTTGGAAAAGGTAGGTTTTTAAAGCGTGTACAGTTCCTTATGTTGTAGGCACACTTTGTATCATCTACTAAACTGGCTGTTCAGAGTCCTTGAGAGTAGATGAGTTCAGATATTGGTTAAGTGAGAAAGGGCCAAGCGAAGGGAAGTTCCTTCTGAATGAAGGTCCATATCTTTCCTCACAAAGAAAAACTAGTCCGTTGCTTCATCAGTTGCAGCTGGGCCTTGGGTGGGTCCCAGAAAATGGAGTCTCGAGGACTTCAGTGTTATGCTCTTAACCGTGAAGGACTATTTTATCTGCTTCATTCTTGGACTTCAATATACTGGACCAGGTATGTCATATCTTCATCCTATCAAACGTGAAAGAAAAATCGCAGAAACTTTCCCAGTAATTAGCCTTCTGAAGACTGTGTTCTTCTGTAGTTGTCCTCCAATAATAATTATGTCCAGTGTTGTCTGCATATGTTGAAGCCATTGGAGGGATAGATCTAGCTGTTGTAAATTAAAGCTATTTTTTTCTGCTGCTACAGCCGAACTCTACCCTGGTTTTAAAAACAGTTCCTTTAGTCTATCTTGAACCTCTTGAAAATGAATCTTGCTAAGTCACTCTTCACTCTGGAATAATGAAGATGGATGGTTAAGTGTTTAAAACGCAGCCCTCTCAACCACCACAAGGTTCTGTTTTTTTAATATAATGTGTTTGATAATTGAATGCATACCATTTTAGGTATTCGCTAAGATGCTTACTTTTACATATTTTCCAAGGTGAACATGTAGGTCCTTGGCTTTGAATGATGCTTTTAGGGTGCCCCTCCTTATTTCTACATCTTGAGCATCCCTGCTGCTTCATTCCTAGTATTTAGAATTAGAATTAGAATTTATTAGACTTTATTCTCCAAGTGTGTCTGGACACACAAGGAATTTGTCTCTAGCGTACATGCATTATACAGGCTATAATTGACAAATAGTGATTACAATCATAAGGTTATAATTGACAAATAGTGATTACAATCATAAGGTTATAATTAATAAACTGTGATTATAATCATAAGATGCATTCATAATCATAAAGTACATTCATCAAGTACCTATTGGGTGCAATCAACAAACCGAGATTCTAATCATAAAATACATTCATAGTCATAAAGTCCATTCATCATGTTATCATGTTATAAAGTACAATCATCATGTCACAAAACATTTTATCATGTCACATGTCAAAACATTTGTGACAAAACATGTCACAAAACATATTCATCATGCCATACTATACTTTTTTTTATAGGTTTGTAACAGTCTATATTTGAACAGTCATGGCATACTAATAATCTACAGGGGAAAATGTCTAATTGCCTATTGGCTGCCACCTAGGGGCCATTCTGTATATAAGCCTGTTGCACAGCAGTATTTGCTGGCTTCATATGTGTTCCTGCTTGCTGTATGATATGCCTGTGCTTTTCTACAATAAACCTGTTAATCTCTTCCACGCCTAAAGAACCGAGTATACAACAGTTTCCTCTTTTAAAACTGTACTACAGTTTTAACCTCAACTTATAGCCACAATTGAGTCCAGACTTTATGTTGCCAAGTGAAGAAATTTGCTAAGTGAGTTTTGCCCCGTATCACGACTTTTCTTGCCATGTTTGTTAAGCGAATCACTGCAGTTGTTAAAATAGTAATGTGGATGTTAAGTGAATCTGGTTTCCCCATGGACTTTGTCAGAAGGTCGCCAAAGGGGATCACGTGACTCTGGAAACACTGCCACTGTCATGAATATATACCAGCTGTCAAGTATCCAGATGTAGACCACATGACCATGGGGATGCTGCCATGGTCACAAGTGTGAAAAATGGTCATAAGCCACCTTTTTCAGTGCCGTGGTAACTTAAAATGGTCACTAAATGAAGTTGTGGATTACCTGTATGCCTATGTTTGAGATTTTTGTTTCAGTTTTCATTTGCACTGATGGATTTCACAGGGAAGGATTGAGGAGATGGGTTTGTAACCAATGAGCCACAGAGCCTTTGGTTTCTTTCTAGTGGCTTTCCTTTGAATTGACAAGAAGACAATTCTTTTCACTGATAATGGAGTCTCCACTCAAACTTATCTCAGAGGGGTAAATTGGCTGTAAATTGGAAATAGCTCCGTTGCTGAGATTCTTCTACCCCTACCCCTTTCATCTCAGTGCATCTTATTAAGGAAGGCTGTGGGAGTCTTGTTCGGAAGAAATATTTTTTTGTTATGAAGCAACTGTTGATGTTATGTGGCGTGTCACTATCCCAAAAAGTTGGCAAGCCGGCCCTTGTCCTCAGAGGAAGCTCTAGTGGCTGTAAGAAAGTGGTTAGAGGGTACTCAAAGCCTTAAGTTGCCAGTATCCTGTCTGTGGAGTCACTATCCTAGCTCGTTTCTCACAGATAATAACTTACTCTGCAATTTCTTTTAAATTCATTTTCATGTACAATTCAAACCAAGACCATTTGGAAGACCTATTGCTGTCAAAAAGTCAAAGCTACCCTGATTAATTTAGTGCTTGCATTTTAGATAAAGGCAAGATAAAAACTAGGGCATCTGGACTAATGTAATGCAATCAGCCCCTAAATAAATCAAAGGCACAATTTGTGCACACACTCATACATGCCCAAATGCACACAAATATAGATGTATGCACACACGCAGAGTGCAAACACATTTTCAAGCCAATTAAATTCCCTTTGCAGAAAGCTCTTTCACCCACCTTCCCCAGGATGGAAGGCTATCTGTTTCTTTGGCACTTGGGGGTATTAATAATTAAAAGCTCAACATATGTTAAAATTACAAACAGTATATGGCACCAGTGGCAGGCTTGCACAATTACTGAGTTTTCCAGCAAAACTAAAGGAATAAAATTAAATTTAAAAGGCAAGGAGAAAGAACACTCTGCTCAACAGGGCTCCCCTCATAAGCAAATACAAGTTTCTGAACCAGTCAAGTAGGAGTTAAAGCTATTTGGCAGAGACTAACCCATTAGGCCTAATAATTATGAAATTATAGAGGTACTCAGGTGACTGTTAATTTCACACATACTGTTCAGCTCTGTGGCTAATGAGGGCCTGAAGAACTCAAGTGCCTCATCTTTCTTGTTGAATGGTGACCTGCAATTAATGAGCTTCTGCAAGAAAAGGCAGCATTTTGCACTTGAGGCTAATAAGATGGCTTTTGTGAGGCAGCATTGTGATACCGTGAGCTTTTGAATGAAGATTAAGAACTCTTCCCCTTCTCCCCCCCCACCCCATTTATTTATGAGCAACACCATGTCCCAGAGACGGCGCATGGCAAGAATTGGCCTGGCTGCATGTGAGCAGGCCCTGAAAGTAACTTGTACACTGACTTTCTCAGAGGGAGAAGAAAGCACCAATGTGTTCTTGTTTCTTTCTGGTGCTTTTCTCTCTGGCTGTGGACTGTAATGTATTGAGCTTAACTGAGTTTGCTTAGTCATTGCTCTAAAGTAGTCAAAGCCTGCAGGCCCAGACTGACTGTCTCCAGGGGTTGCTTGAGTGGGAAAATCCCCAATTGCCTATTGACTGCCTCCTAGAGGCTACTCTGTATATAAGCCTGTTGCACAGCAGTATTTGCTGGCTTCATATGTGTTCCTGCTTGCTGTATGATATGCCTGTGCTTTTCTACAATAAACCTGTTATTCGTTTGACAACTTGTCTCTTCAATGCCTAAGAACTGAATATACAGCAGGGTCAATTTCAGAATGATGGAATTAGGGCACAGGGAAGTGATGGGGTTTTGTTGAGGGGGCTATTGCTATACAAAGAGTGAGGGGCATCAATCTAGGTTGTCTTTGACTTGCAACAGTTCATTTAGTGACTGTTTGAAGTTACAATGGCCCTGAAAAAAAGAGACACGACCGTTTTCCCCACTTTCAGCCATTGCAGCATCCCCATGGTCACATCAAAATTCAGATGCTTGGCAACTGACTTCTATTTATGATGGTTGCAGTGTCCTGGGGTCATGTGATCACCTTTTGCGACCTTCTGACAAGCAAAGTCAGTGAGGAAGCCAGATTCACATAACTGTCATGTTACTAACTTAACAGCTTCAGCAATTCACTTAACAAATGTGTCGTGATATGGGGCAAAACTCACTTAACAAATGTCTCGCTTAGCAACAGAAATTTTGAGCTCGTTTGTCATCATAAGTCAAGGACTACCTGTATACTGAATCTACCAGAAAACCAGTGACTGTCTTGCCTTAGGATCTAGTACATGTGAGACATGTGCCCCAGCAAAATCCATGGGTTGCACCTGGGACCTTGTGGGTATAGAATGCAATGGAACAGAACAGCACAGCACAGCACAGAATTCTTTATTGGCCAAGTGTGATTGGACACACAAGGAATTTGTCTCTGGTGCATATGCTCTCAGAGTACATATAAGCTACAAGTGATAAAGATCG
>JANHFO010009897.1:489553-503428 GCA_032468095.1 Pareas carinatus | reverse complement strand
ATTAAGTAAGAGAAAATAAAAAAGGAAAGGAAAAGAGAAAGATGAAGAGGGAGAGAGAAAGGGGACGGAAGATAGAAAAGAAAAAAGGAAGTAGGGAAAGAACAAAAGAGGGGGAAGAGGAAAGAAGGGAAAGAGAAAGAAGGGAAGTAGAAAGGAAAGTGGGAAGTAGAGAAAGAGTGAGAAAGGGGGAAGAGAGGAAGGAAGGAAGGGAAAATGAATGGAAGGAAAAAGGATAAGAAGGGAAAGGGGAAAAAAGAATAAACATAAACACTGAGATAAATTCAAGATAAAACAAGAAATAGGTATGTGTACACGACAGATAGTCAAATATGTTTGATGTACTTAATTGCTATATAACTGAGAAATCTATCATATAAACAACAGAAAGGTATATACTGATGCAAAATATAATAAAAAGATTACTGGAAAAAAGTACACCCTTCAAAGAACAAATCATACTATTTTAAATGACCAGCACCGAGTGCTTTTATTACATTTCTCTTTCGGCCATTGCTGTTCAAACTAACTGGATTTCTGTAGACAGTTGGACAACTACAGATAACCACAAGAAATGCTGCTAAGCAATTTTCAAGTTAATCCCTGCTTATCTGAGATAGTACTTGGCTGCGTGTAGATTAGAAGCAGATCTGTATAAAAACAAAATCTTAAAAAAATAAATAAATCTGTAGTTCTCCAAAACAAGAAGCTGTTTTGTTTTAAAGTAATAAAGAGACCAGGGGAAGAAAGAAATAGGCAGAAGAAGGCTTGGTTCTCAAGATGCAAACATATTGCAGCTCGGAAGCAAAACAAGAGTCATGTGTTCTTGCAGAGTTGTATTTCCAAGCTCAAATTTCTGCAACAGGATCCGATCCAGGTGTGCTAAGTCTAAGCAGCCGGTGGCTTTGAGGGTTGGGACTTCTAACAACTGCAGACCTAACACATTGGGGAGACTTTAGTTTGGGGAAGGTTAAGCTACCAATTTGCCACAGCAACAACCACAAGCACCTGGTGGGATGGTCAAGGAGTCAGCAACGCCATTGTTTGTTGAACAGGAGGGCGTGTCAAATAAGCACACCAGTTCCTTGCGCTCCTTGGCTTGTACAGCACGCCAGCAGCAACCTGGAAATTTGGGGTGACTCCAGGTCAAGGGGAAAATCTCACTAAGACAGGAAACCTTGGAGAGTCAGCTTTGAGCTGGAGCTGAATTAAAACTTAACTAATATGGGCCGGGAGAAAATTTTGGTGGTTCGCAGGAAAATCTGGAGATTATTTGAATTTTTTGGTATAGTTGTATGGTTCCTGCTTCAGGACATGGCAGACATGACAAGGCACAAGAGTCTCTCTCTCCCTCTCTCTCTCTCTCTCTCTCTCTCTCTCTCTCTCTCTGTCTGTCTCCCCTCCCCCCTCCCCCTCTCTCATTCCCTTAAGGGCTTTTTTTCAGGTGCACAAACTTATTCTAAGCCTTGCCCTAGTTTTTTTCTTGTGCATTCCACTTTTGTATTAACTCTTTGATAACTTATGCCAGCCTTCTCAAATAAACCAGGCAGGAAACACTGCTAGATAAACTAATTGTACTTGACTGTAAAGCTACATTACAAGAAACCTGCATGTGTGAAAGTACAATTCTCCCACCATCTTCTTTACAGCCTGAGAACTTAAGGTAGGATCTCTCCTGAGCCTGTTGCCTCACCCACTATCCAGCTGTGGGCTATGCTGCCTCTTATCCGACTCTTACCTAGGCAGCATCTGATCACCCTATCTTTCAAAGTCTTACCCACATACTATTGTAGTATAATTGTAGGAGGTTGTAAAGGTCTCAAAGCTGGGGTTTAAGGGAAGCATGTGGGCCTGATGGCTAAAATTGACCCCCACCCTGACTTTGGGACTACATGGAGAAGAGAAAACAGTGGGACTTCACCCGCAGCGTTGCAATGTGTACACCAGGCTGAGGAAGACAGAAGATCTTTTCATTGCAGGTTTTGGTGCCTTTGTGGACAAGACCGTGCTGCCTTACGTGACTATGGTTCCTTCCAAGCGGAAACATCCCTGCAAGATCCCAAAGGAGAACTGCCAGTCGGCGTTCAGCTACAGGCACGTGCTCGCTCTCACGGAGAACACCAGTGAGTTTGAGAGCAGGGTTGGTCAGCAGCGGATCTCTGCCAACCTGGATGATGCCGAAGGGGGCTTTGATGCTATCATGCAGGCAGCCATTTGCAAGGTGGGTGTACCACATACCAAGTTGTGACTGTTCTTTTCCCACAGAAAAGTCAGGATGTTCTCCAGGAGTCTTTTCCCCTCCTATTTGGGAGCAAATAAAGTATTAGTTTCATATTTATTTCATGTGGAAAAGAATACATCCCCTTCTTCCTTGCTTTGACCAGCTCTTAAACTTGCTAAATTCACTAGATAGCTACAAGCCTAGGACTATGCAGATCAGGTCAAATTCCTCCCTCCCTCCCTGTTTTAAACTTTCTTATATCTACTTCTTTTTAGACTTTTTGCAAAAAAATTTAAAAACCTTTAAATATCTTTTTTTCCCTTTGTAATCCAGAAAGAATATTGACTCACCAAGTGGAATCATCTCATCGTGCCACTCAGACAATCTCTCTTTAGTTGTAAATTAATTATTTCTGAAAGTGTTTAAGAAACTGAGGCATGCACAACCTTGTGTCCATATAAGCTGCATTAAGAGCCGTGGTGGCGCAGTGGTTAGAATGCAGTATTACAGCTGTAATCTATGAATGACTAGCTCTACATATTGAATACAAGTGTTTAAAGTAAAAAGTTAAATAATAAATTGGAATAATTATGATATTTATATAATTATATTAAAATATATAAGTATTTGAATAATATTTGCCTTAGCTAAGTATGTATAAAACTGTATGGCTTACTGTTAAAATGATTTACTATATGCTTTTTATCTTTGCCATATTTGTTCTACATTATTGTTAAAGACTGCTAATATTATTAAGTAAAAAAGCAATTAAAAAATAGTAAACTAAATAGAACGCAGTATTGCAGGCTAATTCTGCTGACTGCCAACTGCCAGCAGTTCAGCAGTTCAATTCTCACAGACTCAAGGTTGACTCAGCCTTCCATCCTTCCGAGGTCAGTAAAATAAGGAGCCAAATTGTTGGGGGCAACATGCTGACTCTGTAAATGGCTTAGAGAGGGCTGTAAAGCACCGTGAAGCAGTATCTGAGTGCTATTCCTATAGCTGTGAGGTTGATTGAAAGCCCTTGATTCCCACTGCTCTACTCTCGAGTCAACCACAAAACCCTCAATTTCTGCCATCTCTTCATGAGAAGCAGTTGGACGGAGTACAAGTAGGCGATCTCACAATCTCACCTTTACCCAGAAAGATTGCACTGGCTGTCTACTTCTGCAGCAATATCATCCCTGTATCAGGGATGCCTAGTCTACTATAGATCCTCACCCAGAAGCCACTCCTAATTTTTTTCAATCCTGAGCAAAATTTCACAAAATGTCATTGCCAGCCAACCGTCTGAGGGTTCAAACTTCGATAACTGCTTTCTTAGATTTGTTTGCTGCTTTCTACATTTTCACTTGGAAATCCTGTTTTCTAAAAACGAAACTAAGTGACAAAATCTGAGGTTTGGTACGGGTAGGTCTAAACAGATCTTGAACTTTGATCTGAGCTTTATCCAAATACTGTCTTAACCTCTTCTGAATATACAGCACTCCAGAGACATGGCTAGTGAGAATCCAGGTTGAAAATATTGATAAAATTAGAGTCCTTGTTTTGAATGTGGGAGAACTCATCTGACCCTTGCTCTCTCTTTCCAGGAGCAGATTGGCTGGCGTAATGTGACAAGTCTCTTGGTTTTCACTTCAGATGGCACTTTCCATACTGCAGGGGATGGAAAACTGGGAGGGATCTATATGGCTAATGATGGTCGTTGCCACCTGGATGCCAATGGTGTATATAGCAAAAGTCACCTCTATGTAGGTTATTTTCTCAAGTTCTTGAAAAGCTACCGAGATTAATTAGAAAACAAGGGAAAGCACAATCTCTACAACACCAAAATCTGGAACTCTCAGGGGTGCTGAACAATTCAATACCACGATCTTCTCAAAACCTGGTATCTTCTGAATACATTGGATTTCAACTCTAGTTGAAAAAGGAATTCTGAGAGTTGAAGTCTCATGCATCTGGAGAGCATCAGACTGCAGGATATATTGAAGCAGAACCCAAATCTTCTGCACTGACCTAGCTGGGATATGGAGAGAACAAAGGGATTGCAAAATCTCCCAGCTCCTATTGATTGAAATCCTGTGGGAGGGAAATGACAAGTCCCTTCATGGTGGAAATGTTTGGGTCTATGAAGTCAATGGGGGAAGGAAGAACAGAGAGAAAGGTAAATGTGTGGACCATTGGGTGATCTGGATGGTCTACTATGCATATCTCTGGCATTACTGAATCCATCACGCAACTATCATACATGTTTTCCTCATAGCAATATCTAGTTGTTAGCTGAGGAAAAGAGAGTGGATATTTGCTGTACTTTCTGATATTATGAGCAATAATATTGGGTGTAAGATTATTTGTTGAAATAGTAAGTAATCAAGAGTCCACTAACAACAACATTAGTCTGGACCAACACAGCATAAATAAGAAGCAATGAGAATTGACCAAAATTTGGAACATGTCAGGTTGCCTAACCCTGGCTTAATCTATGAGCATATCTTTAGTCCTTCATTTGATAATGTGATTTTTGTCACCAAGAATGACAGCTGTATATCTACCTCTCACTTCAACTTTGTATATTCTACTGAGCTCTAGATTACCGCAGCATCATGCTGTTTCTGATTTCTTCATAGTAGCTAGAACTGTAACAGCACAATGGAAATAAGCTGGTAGTTTGACACTGGATGTGTATTTATTTCTATTTGCCATATATATGTTCTCCCCAATTTTGCATAAACCTGGCACGGTGGCTCAGCGGATAAGACGCTGAGCTTGTCGATCAGAAGGTTGAATCCCTAGCGCTACGTAACAGAGTGAGCTCCCATTACTCGCCCCAGCTTCTGCCAACCTAGCAGTTTGAAATCATGTAAAAATGCAAGTAGAAAAATAGGGACCACTTTGGTGGGAAGGTAACAGTGCTCTGTGTGCCTTAGGTGTTCAGTCATGCCAATCACTTGACGATGGGGATGTTTTTGACAGCGTGGGCTCTTTGGCTTTGAAATGAAGATGAGAATCGCCCCTA
Source organism: Pareas carinatus (assembly GCA_032468095.1). Taxonomy (NCBI): domain Eukaryota; kingdom Metazoa; phylum Chordata; class Lepidosauria; order Squamata; family Pareidae; genus Pareas; species Pareas carinatus. The sequence continues at coordinate 498,194 of JANHFO010009897.1, read as the reverse complement.
GAGTTGGCTATGACTAGCACACATATACAGGGGTAACCTTTACCTTTTATACATCAAAACATCTGACTCAGTCAAGCTATTGGTCCTTCTGATTTAATGGCCTGTATGAAAGTGGCTTTCTAAAGCTTTGGAGGATGGCCTTTCCTTGTCCTTCTGTCCAAGTCCATACCCATGGGAGATACCAGGGACTGTATTGAACTTTCCACAACAAAAATCATGCACTTTGTATGAGTGCTCTAGTTTTAGCTATGGTCTTTGAGAAGATTTAAAAATCTCATGCCCTGAAGAAGTCTGATGTAAATAATGCAGAGTCAATTAGTTGCTGCATATGCTTCCGCATTTGTAGAGGGTGAGAGTAAATTCACATTTGGCTTGGAAGGGAGGGCACCAAAACTCCTGGATTCTATTTGAAGTCCTGATGAGAAGGAAGGGGAGGTTCCTCGGGGAAAAACACAAGGAAGAGGGAAATGAAAAAAAATATCTGCCCCTGTAACTACAGCCTCTGTCTCTTTGCAGGACTATCCTTCTCTTGGGCACTTGGCTGAAGTATTGTCTAAATCTAACATCCAACTCATATTTGCCGTGACTAGCTCCAGGCTCTCCTTATATAAGGTGACTACTGAATTGAAGAGTGGGGAAGGGAGATATACTTGTGACTATTGAGGAGGAGGTACAATCTCCCACTCACATTTTCCTCTCCTCTCTAGGAGCTGAGCAAGCTTATTCCAAAGTCAGTGGTGGGGGAACTGCAATCGGACTCCAGAAATGTGGTGCAGCTCATAGAAGATGCCTATAAAGTGAGGACATTGATTAGTCTGACTTACGTACCCAAAATTAATTCTGACCATTTACTAAGGGAAAGACCACTTATCCAGTGTCATCATCTACTTCAGCATTACTCAGAAAAGCCTGAAGGGATCTAATGCTCATGCTATAAGAAATAAGTAGACTTCATAAGCTATTAAAGTTGGAAGAAAACTAGAAGTACTCTAAATCCTTTGCATGAATTGTACATTAGCAATAGCAGTTAGACTTATATACCGCTTCACATTGCTTTAGAGCCCTCTCTGAGCAGTTTACAGAAATCAGCCTATTGCCCCCAACACTCTGGGTCCTCCTTTGACCGACCTCGGAAGGATGGAAGGCTGAGTCAACCTTGAGCTTGTGGGACTCGAACTGCTGAACTTACTGGCAGCCAACTATTAACAGAAGTAGAATGCAGTACTGCACTCTAACCTCTGCGCCACTACAGCTCTTAATTAAGCCCAAAAGCTTGCCAAAGGCAATCACATGATCCCCCCCCAGGACACTGCAATTGTCATAAATGTGAGTCGGTTGTCAAGCATCCCAATGTAACTCACATGGACATGGGGATGCTGCAATGGTTTTAAGTGTGAAAAATGGTCATAAGTCATTTTTCTCAGTGCCGTTGAAACTTTGAATGGTTTCTAAGCGAACTGTTGTAAGTCAAGGAGTACCTGTACATCACCCCAATCATCGTTACGATCTAGGAGTCAATCTGATGCTTTCAGAATAGTAATAAATGGTGGCTTTCTTAAAGCAAATAATTGAGTTTTGAAGCACAGACCTTCCTTAGTCACTATGTCTTCTACCGTGTTTTCCTGAAAATAAGACCGGGTTAATTTTTGCTCCAAAAGACGCATTGAGACTTATTTTCCAATTAGGTCTTATTTTGAGGGGAATACGGTACTAAATGCATCCTTCTGGCTGATGATCTTAACCGAGGCTTATTTTGAGGGTAGGGGTTATATTACCAGCATCCTGAAAAATCATGCTAGGGCTTATTTTCTGGTTAGGTCTTGTTTTCGGGAAAAGAGTATGTAAGCACTTCTCTTTTCTGCCTTGCTTTGCAGCATGGCATTATCCGAGCCATAAGCCCACTCACACAGATTCTACTCCTCTGTCCACAGAGCCTTGCCTCCACGGTGAAACTGGGACATTTCTCAGACCTTCCGCCTGGAATCTCCATTGCTTATGACTCCCATTGTGGGGGCTCAGAAACCTATGGGCAGACCAAGGGTGGAGAATGCAGTGACGTGTCTGTCAACCAGCTGGTGAGTAGTTAAGTCAAGAGCTTTGTCTGGCTCCAAGCAGGTCTCAGGAGGGGCTCTCAAAGAGGTTGCCGTGCCAGAGCTCCAGCAGTCTAATGAGCATGGCAGAGAGGGAGATGCTGGGAATTGGAATTTGGCAACGCCGGGGATTACGTATTAACTTAATTGTATGATTATGCTGAATCACTGAACTAAAATAGTTGCGCCTGTGTAGGCCTAGACTGCCTGTCTCCAGGCCTGTTTCCACTGGGAAAATGCTGATTGCTTATTGGTCGCCCCCTAGTGGTGGTTTGTACTAGGAAGACAAGGCTTCTGTCTTCCTCAGTCTGCTTCTGTTATGACTTCAATAAAGCTGTTCCTGTTTGCAACACTCCGACTCTTCCATGCCTCTAAAAACCCAGTACACAACATCTGGATTGTCACAGATTTATCACTTGGGGAAGTTAGTCAGGAAGCCCCACTCATTCACCTCTCTTTTCAAGGTGCAATTCACGGTGAAGATAATGGCAACCACCTGCTTACCTGAATCCCAGAAGTTGGTGCTGCGAGTATTGGGAGTGGGAGAGGAGGTCCAAGTAGAGTTGTCAACAGCCTGTGAGTGCCAATGTGGAGACACCCAACCTGATGCGTACCATTGCTCTGGTGGACATGGCAATCTCACCTGTGGCATCTGCAGGTATTTATCTGATTTATTTCACTGCGTTTTTTTAAAAGATCTTGGCAGGCTAGGCTGAATCACACCTAATTAGCACTTGGATGAGAGGCTATAGATTTAGCCTGGAAAGGCGACAAAACAAAACACACCCACTAGCAAAGTCCTTCTGGTTGCCACTGATGGGTCCCAAAACCACTGGGAGTCAAGTCTGACATGAAGGATCGGGCTTTTCTTCCCTCCAGTAATGGGTTGAGAACAATTTTTTTAAAAAAATAATACGAATATATCAATGATAGGGTTAGTACAGGTAGTCCTCAACCTACGACCAGATAGTTGAGCCCAAAATTTCTGTCACTAAGTGAGACAGTTGTTAAGTGAGTTTTGCTCATTCTGCAACCTTTCTTGCTACATTTGTTAAGGGGAATCACTGCAGTTGTTAAGTTAGTAACACGTTTGTTAAGTGAAGCTGGCTCCCCCATTGACTTGGCTTGTCAGAACATCAGATGACCCCGGGACACTGTCACCGTCATATCATAAATATGAATCCGTTGCCAAATGGCTGAATTTTGATCATGGGACCCTGGGGACGCTGCAGTGGTTGTAAATAAAAAAAACAGTCAGAAGTCACTTTTTAAAGTGCCATTGTAACTTTGAACAGTCCCTAAACGAACTGTTGTAAGTTAAGGACTAGAAAATTGTGTGGACTTGTCCAGGTAGTCATTACCCTGTTTCCCCGAAAATAAGACAGTGTCTTATATTAATTTTTGCTCCCAAAGATACGCTAGGTCATATTTTCAAGGGATGTCTTATTTTTCCATGAAGAAGAATACGGTACACACAATGTGCCCGACTTCTGCCCCGCGCGACTCACTGTCTAATTGAGAGTCAGGCAGACTCCGTCAGGGCAGAGAGAGCAGCAGCATGGGCTCTCTGATTAAAAGAGACCTCGCACTTCCTGTTTGCTCCGAGTGTGCTGCGGCCAACAGTGAGCTGTGCAGTGGCGCCCGCTGCTACGGTCCAGAGTCCAGAGTTATGATAGCTTCGGGGGGCCTTATTATTGGGGAGGCCTTATGTTCAGGGGGATGCCTTATATTTCAGCAAGAGGCAAAACTGTAAGTATGTCTTACTTTCGGGGAAACGGTAGGAGTCAAGACTGACTCAAAGGCCCGGCCATCACCTTGAATCTGGAATTCTCTCCAGAAATTCTCTCCAGGATCCAGAATTCTCCATTTTCCCAGGTCTAAGTTGGAGCTGGGCTTCATTTTGAGAGGCCCATAGCCAGGCTCAGAACAAGCACCATTTCATTTCTCTCTGACACCCCCTGTATCACTGTGATCAGGATTAATTTTGTTCTTGTTTTAACGCCAGGATTTATTTCAAGTTGTTCTTGTTTTAACTGATGTAATCTCTCTGCATGATTCTACAATATTTTGTAAGATTGGATGAGAAGAGGAAAAACATACAAATGAACAGAGGAAGAAGTAAAACCATAGGGAGGATGGCAGGGAAAATAAGAGAAAAAGGGGACAAAATCAGATAAAAGGTGACAGATACCATGTTTCCTCAAAAATAAGACCAGGTCTTATATTAATTTTTGCTCCAAAAGATGCATTAGGGCTTATTTTGGGGGAAATACGGTACTAAATGCATCCGTCTGGCTGACAGTCTTAACTGGGGCTTATTTTGGGGGTAGGGCTTTTATTATGAGCATCCTGAAAAATCATGCTAGGGCTTATTTTCCAGTTAGATCTTATTTTGGGGAAACAGGGTAAATATTGAAGACTGTAGGAATGAGATGTCACTCTTTCTTTAACAAGAAACACATCGCTTAATTGTGATACTCTCCCCATCACCACAAAAGCTAACTGATGACCTGAATATCACCTTCTCCCTCAAAATATAACTGGGATGATGGGACTCTGCAATCTAGCATAGCTGGTAGTTGAAGTCCACAAGCCTTACAGGGACCAAGATTGGAGACCACAACTGCCACCAAATTGGTTATTGACCGCAGAAAATATATTGAAAATGTCTCATATTTATTTATAAATGCTAAAAAAAATCGATTTCTTCTTTGCCTGGAATAAGGTCCAGGTCAGAAAAATTGCAATGGTAGTGTAATATTGATTTCATGGTGTGTTCTTTTGCTTTCACAAAGTGTAGTCCTTATGATCTACAGGTTGTACTCAATTTATGACTCTTGCTGACAGTTTGAAGTTATGACGGAGCACCAAAAAGTGCTTACAACCCAGATTCAAAGTTCTGATGAACCCCCCCCCCCGATGAACTGTGATTGAGTTTTAGTGCTTAGCAACCAGACCAAATTTACAGAATCTGATTATAATTTACAGAATGTGATTATAATTTATGCCTTTTGTGGGTCCGAAATCACTGTTTACTTCTGGTTTGGGGCAAAAAAAAAGAAAAAGAAGAAGAAGCCCATTGCAGACAAAAAGATTTGCTTAACAACTGCTGCAAAAAATGTCGATTGAGTAGAGTTCCCCTTTCCTTTTCTCCCCTTTTCTACCAATACCTAGACCAGTGATGGCGAACCTTTTAGAGACCGAGTGCCCGGACGAGTAGCAGCTAATGAGTTGTAGCTCGTGATGTCATCACCTGGTGCCACTACTCCTTTCTGAGCATGTGCATGGCCTCGTGACATCATCACCTCGCGCTGTTACTCCTTTCTAAGTATGCTTATGGTCCTGTGATGTCATCACCTGGTGCCGCTAGTCCTTTCTGAGCATGCTCAGCTCTGGGGCAATGCTGGGGCAACTTGACTACTGTGTGCCCAGTGTAGTACGTGTGCCATTGGTTCGCCGCCATTGACCTAGGCTAAGGATTAACCCCAACTCAAGCATAAATGAAGGACTGTCGCTATGCCAGCATGGAGAGGTAGGAAGTTGGTGAGGATGAAACCATGCAAGCCAACAATTGACTTAGAAATGCTCTTTGGCTCCTGCCCATGGCCCCTTCCTCCTCTCTGTTCTAGATGTCATGAAGGCTATGTCGGCCAGCGCTGTGATTGCAGGAAAGAGGAAGTACTTGGTTCAGAAGCTACAATTCTAGCAAGTGGACCCTTCTGCAGTTGTGACAACGTTGCCTGCGAGCGACATAATGGGCAACTCTGTGCAGGTAAAAACATGAAGTTTGCCTAAGATTGAAGGTGCACTTACTCTCCAATTAAAGAGAATATATGTAGCTCAAGGTCCTTGGTTCTCTCTGTACTTGGTGGGTTGCTTGCAAACATTTAATTTCTCTCAATTAGGTAACATTACTGATGGACAAACAGACAAAACAAATAGAAGGAAGGACAAAGTAATAGTTGACAGATTGACAGACAGAAGGATGGACTTACAAATGGCCAGTCAGAAGGTTGGATAGACAGACAGATGATAGACGGAAAGACAGAAGGATGAACGGAAGGATGAATAGACAGACACATGGATATACAGATGAGAGATAGATGAACAGAAGGACAGGCTATTGGATAGATAAATGAATGGACAGGCAGACCACAAAAGGACAGATAGACAGATCGAGAAATATAACGACAGACAGAAAAATGGACAGATAGAATACACAGATAGGTATATAGATAGATGGAGAGATGAAAGTGCAGACAGACATACAGACAGACAGGTGAACAGAGTGGATAGATGGACAGACTGTATCAGCAGACAATGGGCAGATGGACAGACAGACATACTCTGGACAGACAACTGGACAGATGGATGGACAGACAGACAAACAACACATGGACAGACAGACAGGAGGATGGACAAACAGACAGACAAATGGACAGGCAGGCAGCAGATAATGGACACATAGGTTAACAGAGATGGACAGACAGACAAAAAGACAGATGGAGACAGGATGGGCAAACAAATGGACAAACATGCTGTTGAACAGATGGATAGAACAACAAAGGACAAACAGACACAGATATGGATGAATGGATGAATAAACAGAGAGGGAAGGACAGACAGACAAAAATGAATAGATGGAAGGATGAACAGACATACGGATGGATGGACATATGCGAAGATGGATAGATGGACAGACAGACTTTCAGATGAGCCCACAGACAGACAACTGGACAGACAGGTGGACAGGCAGTCAGACAGACAGAAGGACAGACTGACATGTAGATAGACAGAGGGACAGACAGTTGGACTGAGGGACATACAGACACCAGACAGACAGACAGACAGAAAGGCCCTGTTGCTCTCATTAGCCATTAGCTGAGTAAATATAAGATAAATGACTCACTATCATTATGAATGTTTCCTTTATGAGGGGTCTTTGGTGCTATCTGAGCTTGGTTGTTTTCTTGCGGATGCTTCTTTTATTTTTGAGGGGAAAAAATTATTTTGCAAATTTATTTTAACAATCACCGGCAAGGCAACACTATACAATCAATTATAAATAGTTATCTTTGACATCTTGCCTTCATTTTCTCTCCACCTTGCCTTCTTCTTCACTTCTTTCTCTTGGTCTTCTTCCTTTTTCTTCTTTTTCTTTTCTTCTGCTCTTCTTTTTCCTTTCTCTTTTGTTACTGTATCATATTTTATTTTACCACCAGTCACATTTTCCTTTTTTATTTTTAATTTCCACATACATTTGTCCAGATAACCTAATTTTCTTTTTTTTAATTTCCTTATCTTTTTACATTCTATTTCAGCTTACTTATCCCCTATCTACTTATCTACCATATTTCATTAATTTATTCTTAATTTTTATTTATTCTAATCATTCCCATATAAGTATAAATTCCTAAATGTCCCCGTATATTGAGACCAATAAGTCCACTTCTTATAAAGTTTTCATCTGATAATATTATTGAAAACAAAGATATAAGGTTTCCATAATTGGTTTCGTATCTCAAATATGAACAACCTCTTAATCCCTTAATCCCTTCTCTTCTTTTTTTCCTTTTCTCATCTTTCTGACTTTCCAAGTCTCTATCTCTTCTTTTCCACTTCCGTCTACTCTTTCATCTCCACATTGCCATTCCTTTCTCAACTGCTTACTTCCTTTCTTAAACCTTACTTTCTTCTCACACTCTTTACCCCTCTTTTACTTTTCCCTTCCTTTCCTTCCCCTCCTTTCTTTCTGCTTCTCTTTCTCAACTCTTCTTCCACTTTTACTCCCCTCCTTTATTCCATATTTGAGTCCGTCCCCACAAACATACTGATCAATTCCAATCATTTATCTGTCACTTAGAATTTATTCATATATTCTTAGCTTTTATTTAACATTATTCATCATTTATAATATTTTCCCCATCATATCCTAACTCCCTAATTTAACTTTATATAATTTTGACTCTAAAATTACTTCATTCAGTACTGACATATTAAGTTTTTATAATTGGCTCGAGATCTCAAATATGTAACTTATCTTATTTACCTCTCCTTTCCCTCTATCGTTCTCCTTTCCCTTTCTTCTCTCTTCCTCAAACTCTCTCACTTTCCCTATTTCCTCCTCCTGACTTCTCTTTCCAACCTCATCTATTCTTTTCCTCTTTTCCCTTTTCCCCCCTTTCAACTGCCTGCTAAGTTTCTATCCCATTTTCTTTCCTCTTCACATCTTCACCTCTTCGTCTTATCTCTCCTCTGATTTTCAATTTTCTTTCTCTCTCATTTTTCTTCCCCAGCTTTCCCCTTTCTATCTTCTCCTACCTGTTTATTTTCATATTTGAGTCCGTCCCCAATAATAAATTAAATAATTCTTTTTCAATTTACATACTTCATTCCTTACATTAACCATTTTTTTTCTTATTTACCTTTTAATATTATATTACATTTCATCATATCAATTCTCCCTTCTTGATTTCCCATTAAATTCTCTTCCTAATTCTTGTCTATTACTTAATGATATTTGGTCACATTTAATTCTTCTTTTGTTTTTT
>JANHFO010009897.1:438409-452270 GCA_032468095.1 Pareas carinatus | reverse complement strand
GGACTTCAACTCCCAGAATTCCCCAGCTAGCATGGCTGGCTGAGGAATTCTGGAAGTTGAAGTCCACCCGCCTTAAAGTTGTCAAGATTGGGAAACCCTGGATTAGACTATGGCCCACCAAATCTGCTGGCCTGTTAACAGCAGGCATTTCTGTGAAAATCCTGACGGCGCCCTCATCATTACTGTAATTGAGTCTTGTTACTACTGATTGACCCCTTCTTCTCTTTCCTTTCATCTTTCCCAGCATCATATCCTTCTTCAAAGACTTTGCAGAGTGTGTCCAAAGTAGGATAATTTGAATCTGGTCATTAGTGCCTTGACTGAGAATTCTGGGTTGATTTTTTTTAACGATCCATTTCTTGACTGTTCATGGTATTCACAGGAGCCTTCTCCAACACCAAACATATCAATACTCTTCCTATCTTGCTTCTTCAAACTTCAGTTTTCACTTGCATAGAGTCACAGGGAATACTAGGAATTGCCCAGTTCTGATCTTTATGGGTATCATTTCCTTATAAATCAAACTAAATTTAAATTTATTCTGACCTCATTTAGGTTTTTTAACATTTTTGGGGGAGTCTGTTGAGATCAAACATAGATCTCTACTGCAAAAAGCTGAATCTTGTTGTCCAACAGTGAAACAGATTTGTTTTGTTAATGGTTTTTGGGAGGGGAACTGGTGTTTGTTTACTTTACATTTATTCCAGAGAAAGTTTAGTTTATCTCTATAAAAAAGAGAAAAAAATGAATTTGCCTAGATACATTGATAAGTATATGGGCTCCCTGGAAAAAGAATGCTAGAGAAGGGATACTTCCCAAAAATCTTGTTGCTATTCTCTAAACTGCCTAAAGTGAATTAATTATTCCCATTTTGCAAATAACAGCTGTGACTGAAACCACCAAATGACCTTCCTTTTGAAGCCTGGTATTGCTGTGTATCTTCTAGTAGACTCTGATCTTTCTCAGAATCCGTAATCTATTGCTCTTAAGTTTAGAGAAGATAAGGGGTATAATGAGGGTGGCCTATCTAGGGAATGGTCTCTCCCTAGAACTAAGGTTAGGATTGTGTTGATTAGATGCAATGTGACATTTCTTTGTATAGCAGTTAATTTCTAAATGATTTAACTTCCAAATGGCTTCCCAGGGCTCAGAACAGGTGAGAAGATTTTTCTAGGAAAAGTCTTAAATTGCTTCTGCTGACTCTTTTTTTCTGGTTTCCAGTGTCACTACTCCATCCAAAAAGGAGCAGCTTTTTTGGGCATCGGCACAGACAATGTCTATCTTGTAGCAGTGGATGAAAAGTGAGTGTCCATTACTGGAAATCCTTACAAGGTTAGAGAAGACCAAAGACTTTGTCTTGTTGTTATGAGTGGACCATTTAATCTGGGTTATCTTGCTAACCATATCCAACAAGAGATATCAGAACCATTGTGGACTGCTTATCCCATTGTTCAACTATTCGTCCTACCCACTGCCCGGTTTTTAGGAACACTCTGCCCCTGCAATGATTATAGTCATGAAAAATTACAATCCCTTAATCTGTCTGGGGTTTCAGTTTCATGTCTCCACAATTCAACCATGGAGATTTAAAATCTGGTAATGTCTGTGAAATCGAGCCTATTAAGAATATTTATTCTAAATAAGTTCAGGTTTCTAGCCCTTAAGATTGCAGAAATTGTTTTCTTCATGAACTGTTGTTTCTAACTGGTGGCACAATTACTCAGGACATAGTAAGAAGAACCAAGATTGAAGCATCAGTATGATAAAACAAAGGCAGTATTAAGTAAGAGCATCTAAGCAGATCTCTTGCCAGTTTTGGATCAAGCAAAAGTTCTTATTCTTTATTGGTCTGCAAAAAAAGCAGAATCATATAGAAGAGTTTCTTCTAGATAGTATCATTTTAGCGTGCATGAAATAGATCTTATTACAGGTGATTTTCTCAAAAGGAAAAATCTTCCGGTGCTAAAAAAAATCCTAATGCTTCACCCAAGCCAATCATTTCTTCTGGTCTAATTTGCAGTAGAGATAAGTTCAGACTTAAAACTACTATATTGTTAAAGTGAAATACGCAGCTTGATTCTGCTTCCTGCTTGGTGTGACTTGAAGGCACAGTAGCTTAAGCAAGGAGAACCTGTTGAAAGTATTTTCATGGCTCAGTCATTTCAATCACTCTTTTCTTTCTCAGAGGGAAGATGATCCCTGCTGATCTAGAGAAAAAGATCAACCTGGCCAGATCAGAGGTATGTTGCCTATGGAAGATTTTGAGGGAGGTTACAATCTTCCATTTGTTCCCACTAAACTCTACGTAACGGAGTGCTTTCTCTCCTCACATCCAAGCCAGAGATCCTGCTAAGAGACACACAGTGGACATAGGAATATAAAATAATAGTATTTATTGGCTAAGTGTGTCTGAACACACAAGGAATTTGTCTCCAGTATACATGCTCAATACTTACATACAGGCTACAATTGACAAATTGTGGTTACAATCATAAGGCTATAATTGACAAACAATGATTACAATTCTAAGATACATTCATTACCATAAAGTATACTCATCATGTCGTGTACGTATTAGGTGCATTCATAATAATAAAGTATATTCATCATTTTATGAAGTACAATCATGTTACAAAGCGTTTTATCATGTCACATATCAAAACATTTGTGATAAAACATGTCACATGTTTTGTCACATAGGGGCTTTGCAGACGCCGCCTCTTCGTCTGAGGTGTGCAGCAAATGAAGAAACTGTGTCCTAATGCAATATCTTATGCTCCTTTTACCAAATGAATGAAGGGAAATTCAGGCAGACATGACCACATGTATGGGGCTCTGTTGTATATACTATATAGACCATACATATGCCAATGAAAGCTCTGGTCTTCTCTTCCAGAAAGCCCTCCCCTTCTTTGTCAGTGCCACCTGTGGCACCACTGTCCTGGGAGCGTTTGACCCCCTGCCTGAGATTGCGGAGGTGTGCACAAGACACAAACTCTGGTTCCATGTGGATGTAAGTACAATCTGTGGAGGTAAGGTGCTTCCAGAGATGTTTTGGAATGGAGAGACAGGTCCAACCATAAGAGGAGGTATGGTGTATCTTTAAAATCTGAATGCCAGGAGACCAAGGGCCAGAAGGATCCCTTGTGATGCCTTGGTCAGGAGCCAAAGGCTGAAACACATTTATATTAAGATCTTATTTAGGTTCCCTTAGTCTCTCATACCAGTTTCCTGATCTTTATTAATGTAGGTTTCAGGAGTTGTTCCACACTGTCCACATAACAGAGTTTTTGCATGCATGCATAAATCAACTAACCAGTGCAAGATTATTTTCAGATGTCATGCCAGTGAAGCTTTTGTGAAGGAAAGCTAGTGTATGTCAATATTTATTCCTCTGTACAATCTTTGGCCTTAGAATGACCTCATGGTTTCCTTCCTTTTGAGCTGTGGTTTCAAATCCCTCCCCCTGAAGAAGTGTAAAAGGTGCCCTCCTCTCAGGACGAATAATTTGCTCATGGCTTAACGTTGATTGTGTGCTGCCTTAACAACTCATCCAGCAGATATATTTCCCCCCAATAGAGATTGGTGAGAAAATATCTGATGAGTAGTTCAGTCACACAGATGTGTAGCAGGCCGGCAGCTGTCTTGTTGAGTGGAGTGTGATTTGTAGAAAAGTGAGTTTCTTCATGTTTGTGAACATTTTGCATAAGTACAGATCTCCACATTCTGCTTGAAAACCGACTTGAGATTCTTTTAGCCTTTAAAAGCTAACCTTTAGCTACTCTCTTACCATTTGAATTATTTTCTTGTATTTTTAATTTGGGATTTCCAGTTGTAGCGAAAGTTCACCCCCATGTTTTTGATTGGAATTGTTTTTAAGCAACACATATAACATTTTTATTCTACTGCAGGCAGCCTGGGGTGGAAGTGCTCTCTTCTCCCAAAGACACCGGCATCTTCTGGATGGCATTGAGAGGTAGATACTATTTCTTACAGAGATGATTGGTGGGAAGATACAGACAGAACTTCGACTTTGGATTTGTTCATCCTCTGTCTCCATTTTAAATAAATGTTTGTACATTTCAGCAATAATTTGATCATCATTTGTACAAAACTCTATGTCAAATTCAGTTTTGCCCTTTTATAATAGTTCTTCTCATTTCCCTTAAATCTTTGCATACACTTATCCATAGGGAAACCAATAGCATGTTAAAACCTTCCAGCTCCCAAATTTCTAATTTTTTGAAGTTAAATTCTCCTTGAGAAAAATTCAACAAATCAGTGTAGGGTGACCATCTTTGTTTAATTATAATTTCCCTTCTGAAAAAGTCTTCTCGGAGTCACAAGCATAAAGGAATTTTAAGCATCAATTTTGCCTTATACCTGTTCCTAATTCTCAGTAGGGTACGTCAAATAAAATGATTTTTTAAAATCCACATTGACCCTGATTTTATCATACCACAAATAACCATTCAAATTTATAAAGAAATCATTTATAGTCAGTGTCTTTATGGAGTTAGAAGGATCTTGACTGGCCTTTATGCCACTCCATCCTCACTGAATTAGAACTACAGGATCACATTCACTGGCTATTTGTCCTGTCAGTAGAAGATTCAGTAAGACAACAGTTCATTCTCCTGAAAGAGCTGCCCCAATGGCACGAAGAATAACCTGCATGATCCTGTTGCTTTAATTCATCACCTGCAGATGCCTGGTGTCCTGCTACTGGGAGCATGTGAAAATGTAGGTGCAGATCAAGGATTGCTAACAGCTTGCTGTTGGCAAATTACATTGCTGGAAATCCTTTGTTATTGACCCAATTCAGTACCTTAGAAAGTCAGTGTCAGGCCCAAAGTCTAGCTAGGCAAAGTCAGTGGAAGGTGAGGCAAACAAGGCAGCCATAAAGATGTGCCGGAGTTAAGCACTGGATCAGGCAAATTCATATGGAAAGTCAGAGGTGGGCTGGTGGTTAGACACTGTGCTGGTTGGTTGGTGGATGAGGCCACATAGCTTGTAATGTTATCAGTGCTTTTTTTGTCATAGAATGCACCGAAACACAGTTGTTGTTTTTTTGCCTTAAATACAATAAATTACATGTATGTTAAGAACTGAATATATATATATATATTAAATAAAAGATTAACAAGATGTGAGTTCCATCACTTTGTTTTTTATTTACAAAAAAAGCACTGGATGTTATACATAAAGTTTGGCAAAGAGCTCATTCTGAGGGATTGACTTAAAAGAAAAGTCTTGTGCATTTCCATGAGTCAGTTGGCTTCTTGCAGTCCAAAAAAATAAACTTAGATGTAAATTTTACTAAATTAGTTATCTATTAAATTTATATGCTGCCCTTAGACTGAGTGATTTACAAGTGATTTACATAAATGACAATATAAAACAATTAAAAGATTAAAAACATTAAAAACATTGAGTGCTAAAAGTTAAAACATAAAAGACTGGTACTTCAGCCTCCAAAGTTTTTGCAATTGTTCAGAAAAGATGGGAAACACATAGTTAAGAAATGCTCCTCCCGTCTTTCTTTGTTCTTAAGACCATGGGAATTACTTTTTTTACCTGAACAATACAATGATTAGAGAGACCTTTATGTATTCCTTGACCTGCTGAGACCCACTGTGGGAGCAGAATGGGAGTGATGCCACAGGAGATTCTGGTTGAAGATCTTTTTCAGAGTCTGACAATCTGTGATGCCTGTTAAGAGTTCCATTTAAATGCAAAGAGTCTGGTAACCCCTTAGCAGATTAACAAATTCTATCAAAAGTTGATCCAATTTAGCTACTCTTTTGCATCTGATGTCCTGAGTTGCAGCTCAAAAAACTTACACATTTTATTGGTTGGAAAAGTGCTACTCGACTCCTTCTGATTTATGGATGCCATAGACCGGGGCGGGCAACTATGGCCCCTTTAGGACCCAGGGACGTTAACTCCCAGAATTCCTGAGACAGCCATGCTGGCTCAGGAATTCTGGGAGTTGAAGTCCACAGGCTTTAAAGGAGACATAGTTGCCCACCCCTGCGATAGACTGACCTGTTTCATTGATGATCCATACAAATGAAAGATTCAAAACACAGAGGTGCACCACATTAGTTTTAAAAGTCTTTTAAAATATGATTATTGGAATTCAATTGCATTGGTGACTTACCCAGTTATGGAAGGTTCATTTCTATTCTCCATCCAGGGCAGATTCGGTGGCTTGGAACCCCCACAAAATGCTTATGACTGGGCTTCAATGTTCTGCCTTCCTGGTCCGGGATAACTCTGTAGGTATTCAGTGTCTCTTTTTGTTCCTGGACATGAAGCATGACGATGTAGGAGTAATCTTTCTCTCCAGATAATATGGTTAGAAGGAACCCAAAGCTGCCTAGTCCAACTCGTTGTCTGAAAGTCGAACTGAGATCTCCTTGTACACTAACTCAGTCTGGATTTATACTTATTTCTTCTGCTTGATTTCTACAGTACTGCTTCAGCTAGCAGCATTAAAGGTGAAACTCCATGTTGTATATAATATGGAAAATTGATATTCCTGGTCATAGGCTAATATTGTTCAACTGCTCAGTAGCTCTGAAACGTTATCGTCTATTTGCTGTGAAAATAACATTTAAATCAGTTTTGAGTCATAATATTTTGGAACTTTAGAAATCAAAGCTAAGGTTTGAAATGGTGTGGAAATAAATGACCAATGGAAAGCTTTTTGGGATTGTAGACTATACCCAGCCCTAGTCTTACCCTTCCTTGCTTTAGGCAGAGTAAAAGGTCATGTGGCCGGCATGAGGATCCTCTCAAACTGATAAGGTCAACAAGCAGTCCTCAACTTAACAACCACAATTGAGCCCAACATTTCTGTTGCTAAGTGAAACCGTTGTTAAGTGAATGTTGCCCCATTTTATGACCTTTCTTGCCTCGGTTGTTAAGTGAATCACTGCAGTTGTTAAATTAGTAACACGGTTGATAAGTGAATCTGTCTTCCCCCATTGACTCTGCTTGTCAGAAGGTCACAAAAGAGGATCACATGATCTTGGAACACAGCAAGGGTTATACATATGAACTGATTGCCAAGTGTCTGAATTTTGATCACATGGCCATGGGGATACTGCAACAGTGTGAAAAACAGTCCTAAGTCATTTATTTCAGTGCCGTTGCAACTTTGAATGGTCACTAAATGAACTGCTGTAAACCGAGAACTACCTGTATTTCTATATTAGGGAAAGGTGACCTACTTCTAATATGAGTTTGTCTGCCCATTAAGATGTCTTGGAGCTTGTTATTTTCTTTCATGAAGATTAGAAATGCGTTGGCTGGCTTTTCCATTGACATGTCTTTATAACAGAGGTTCATCTCTGGATATTCCCTCTTCCTGTTGACCCTCTTTCCAATTTTGGCAGTCATTTGACCTGCCACACTGTTGCTGCTTTGAACCAGGGACTGCAATGAGTAACACACTCCAAATATGACTTCACTTCTCATCCCACACCATTGATCATACTCCTAGAACCAATTGTAGTTTTCCACAAGGTCTTATGTTGCCCATCTCTCTTTTAAACTCTCTGGTTTCTGACTTTGAGTCTATGATCACCCTATTCTTATCATCTTTTCCAGTTCATCTTTTCCAGTTCTTTGAAGTTCTTCAAGCATTGTCAAGTAGAATAAATCGTTTTATGTGAAAAACAAGAATTTTTTTTTTAAAAAAGATAACTGTTCTGATACCTCTTCCTTCCCAGAGACTGCTGCAGAGATGCCACTGTGCCGAGGCCACCTACCTCTTCCAGACGGACAAGTTCTACAACATAGCTTATGACAGGGGAGACCAAACCATCCAGTGTGGACGCAAAGTTGATTGCTTTAAATTGTGGCTGATGTGGAAGGCCTATGGCAGCAAAGGCTTGGAGCAGAGAGTAGACAGGGCTTTTGCTTACACTAGGTATATAAAAGACCCTAGTTTGGGATATGTTCTTCCGCCATTCCAGGTGACTGGCATGTGGTTCAAGTGTCTTCCTTAGCATTTTCTTCTTTTTTATCCTAGGTATCTAGCTGATGAAATTAAGAAGAGAAAAGGATTTCAGCTAGTGATAGAGGTATGAGCTACCTGGGCTTCAGGGCTAACTTTGCTGCTGACATGTATAACATATTATGTCATTGATTGATTTGAAGCCCCTTTTTATTATTTTTACAAATGAGGTAATGAACATATCCAACACACCTTCCTCCTCCTATTCTCCCCACAGCCATCCTATGAAGTGATTTGGGCTGAGAGTGAGTGACTGGTCCCAGGTCACCCAGCTGGCTTTCATGGCTATGGCGGATCTAGAACTCACATGATGATATGATGAATGTACTTTATGATTGTGAATTGTATTCATGACTAAGATTGTGGTTTGTTGATGGCAGCTTATATGTACTTGACAAGATGAATGTACTTTATGACTGTGAATGGATCTTATGCTTACGTATACAAATGATTATGCTTAAATATACAAATGATTATGCTTATATATACAAATGATTATGCTTATATATACAAATGATTATGCTTATATATACAAATGATTATGATTGTATCTTTGATTGTAATCAGAGTTTGCCTGTTGTATGCATGTAGATATAGAGCATGCACACCGAAGACAAATTCCTTGTGTGTCCAGACACACTTGGCAAAATAAATTCCAAAAAATAAATTCTGATTCACTGACCGAAAGCAAGCAGTCCAAAGGGTGAGATTTAAGTCGACCCCCTTTCTGCTCTAAAACCCGACTTAAAAACCCCTCTTAAGCGACCCTTGGCTGTTCTTTTGTGATGCTATTTTATGTTGCTTTTTCAAATGCATGCCTTGAATCGTTTTTCAGATAGTTTTCGTCTCGGGGACTCCTACTGTGCCATCGTAGTTTAAAGTTTTGTGTGGGTTAAAAATCACTTTTCTGTTGAAAAAAGGCAGATATTCCTCTTCTTTTCTTATTCTTTCACTGAATGGGTACAGAATACTCCTCCTCTGACAGGATAAACCAGTTTTCATGGCTTGGTGTTTTCAGGGTGTGCTTTCCATTATCCCCAGCGAGCCTAGCCTTTATAGAGTACAGCAAGCTGAGGAAAGATGGCTTTAAAATTTCCCTACTTTTTCAGAAGTAATTGCCATTCTGTTTTATTCCCCATATCAGTTTTGTATTATTAAGCTTAAACTCTAAGTCTTGCTCTTTGCTGGGGGTATGAGTGTGTTTGCTGTTTTAATAGACTGCCATCATACCCACTGACTTAAAAATGTCTCCCTTGAGTAATACACAAGAATGCAGATAAAGGAAAGAGAAATAATGGATGCTGAGCAGCCAAAACAACCGGAGCCTATTTGCAGATCTGCTCTAAGCATCTTTACACAGACATTATTTCCCCTAAATTCTGTGGGATTTGCTCCTTAGGATACATTTCAAGTATTTAGTAAGCTTCATTAAATTCAGTGGAAGTTGGAGATTGCTTTTAAATAGGTATATCTAGGATTATGATGTAATGAATATTTCTTTCATAAATTTGGGGTTGTTTTGAAACTTTTTTCCTTTTTATTAAGCTTATTTGGTGCACGTTTCATTTTATAATAGTATTCTGTTAATCTAATGCACTCCTTTCTGAGATCCCTTGCATTTTTATTCCTTGTAATTTCCTGGCAATGTACTGGATTTTCATGTTTAACATCTTTCAAAGTTTTCTTCTTCATTATCTCTTTGCGTATAAATAAAATGAATGCAGGTTATTAAATTTATTGTTATGTTTTAAATAGGGTATATGTAAATAATATATATAATTTCTTTATTTTACTATACAAGGAGGTAGAAGATACTACCCCTGGGCGATGTGCTACAAGCTTCAAAGTCCTGGTAGTTTCTCCATGTTTCCGAGGGAAAGCACTGTTACAACGACATCGGTAAGTGTAGAAAGAACTATCTTAATCAGTTAGAGATGAACTGAACAGTCTTTTATTTTCTTAATGGTTGAAATTATCCTAACAATTTCCCCAAAGCTTACAATGTGAGGAAATGAGGATTACAAAAATGAGGATTACAAAATCAGGTATTCTTTACACTTATTTGCCATGCTTTCCTGCTCCTTCAGTCACCTTCTTTTTTGACTTTTGCCTCCTCTATTGGTTTAAAAGGTAAATGTAAAGGTTTCCCTTGCACGTGTGTGCTAGTTGGTCCGATTCTAGGGGCGGTGCTCATCTCTGTTTCTAAGCCACTGTCCGAAGACATTCCCATGGTCATTTGGTTGGCATGACTAAACTCCTACGGCGCACGGAGCCTTACCTTCCTCCCGAATGGTCCCTATTTTTCTACTTACATTTTTACATGCCTTCTAACTGCTAGGTTGGTAGAAGCTGGACCGAGTCACGGGAGCTCACTCAGTTACGTGGTGCTAGGGATTCGAACTTCCGGCCTCCCAATCAACAAGCTCAGCGTCTTAGCCGCTGAGCCACTGCGCTCCCTTGGTTTAATTTTTAATCCCTCCCTTCCCCTGAATTGCTCAGAACAATGCTCACTTCCTCCATTTGATCCTGCAAAAGCAATGGTCCTGTGAGCTAATAACTGATCTAGCCTGTCCAGCAAAGAAAATGCACTAAAATACACAGACAATGCTCTTTCTTCTGGAATGTATTTATTAAATACGTTTCTCATATCTTCATTATCCTAATTTAGATGAATAGATCCATTTTAGAAATAGAAATCATATTGCAGCTATAGGATAAATTAAATCAATATTAAAAGAAAAATTGGCATTTCAAAATTGCAGTTTCTTTTTCAAGCATAGAACATAACAATGGCTGTTTAAATATGCTGTAGTAGTTTTAAATGCTGCCTAAATCTCATATGATTATGGAAGATCAACAATGCATTTTAGTACCTCAAAACTATATTCAAGCTAACTTCGCAGCTTTTTTATTTGGATCCTTCCAAATATTTCAATAATAAACAAACAATTAATATCTGCATCATTTTCTATTACACTATTTAAAAGGTAAGGAAAAAAATAGTTGAACATCCAAAGAAATCCATAATTATGGTATGGTTGTATGAAGAAAGTGAGTTGTGTATTTGCAACTACATGTAGTCTCTGTTCAACAACTGGCCTGTTCAGCCACCATTGAAAAGAATTGTTGAAAAAGGAACTTTACAGTGGTATTCCCACCTATGGCTGTTGCAGTGTCCCCCGTGATCATGTAATGAAGATTTGGGCACTTTACAGCCAGTGGGTGCTTGCGATGGTCAGTGTCCTCTAGTCACGTGATCTCCATTTTGCACACTTCACAATTGGATTCTGACAGCCAAGATAAATTTGCAAGTCGCAGTCTTATGATATCTCATTTAACAATCGCAGCAGAAGTGAGGCGATAAGTTGTGGTCATGTGGTATCTTGCTTAATTACTGCATCACCGAGCACAGAATTGTCCGTCCTCAATTGGGTTCCTTAAGAACGAACTGCAGATGGGTCTTGCTTAATAAGCCTAACTGGGACCAGAATTTCCATCTCTGAGCAAAGCATTTGTTAGTGTGACTGCTCCACTTAGCCACAGCAGTTCCAGTATTCCTGGTTGTGGTTGTTAGGCCAGGACTGTGTGTCTGACAGTCCTAAACACCCACTGCTTGTAAAGCACCCAATCTTCATCACATAATCATGGGCGAATACTGCAACAGCCATAGGTGTGAGGACCACTATAAAGTTCCTTTTTCAATAATACTGTAACTTTGAATGGTGACTTTTCCTGCCCTGCCTGCCTCCACTCCCCCCACCCTCCACCTATCACTCTGCCCTTTTGGTTTTCCTGCCCTCTACCACTCATGCTGCCCTGTCCTGCCCTCCAGGGCAGTGGAGGGAAGTGCAGTCAGTAGGACAGAGATCGGGGGACAGGATAAGTGGACGGGATGAGCTGAAGCCCGCTCTGCAGTTGTAAATGCAGGCAATAGGTAAATGCACAGGAAAGGTGCAGGCTTTGAACTGTACCATGTCAGCAATGGACAATCCTGAATAGGATTTGCACCTCACATGGCGTCTGCTGGGACTCTCTGTATAAATGGGGCATAGTGCCCTCCCCTTGGTGTGACTGCAGGGTCCCAAGTCAAGCTGCAGATCACAGCATGACAGGCTGTAAGCTGAAGGCATGTATACTGGTCCAGTATCTTGATTTTTTTTTAAAATATAAACAATGCTGCCCTTCAATGGTTAGGTGGCCTAGACAAAGTCAGCAGCTGTGAGCAACTGCCATACCTGGGGGGAGGGGGCCGAATGCGGCGTGATCTGTGGGGTGGGACTGGAGTTGCCTTGAGGAGGGAAGGAGTGCAGCCTTGGACAATCAGGTGATTGGAGACCTTGACCGACGGGGGTATGTGCCGTTGGAGGCACCTCAAGGCCACTGGATTTAGTCACAGCTGAATGACTCGTTCAGAGCCATCACAGCATTGATTGGCTGAGAGACTTTTGGGGGCCTGACAGATCTCTTCCCATCTGTAACCCCAGGCTGAATGTATTCAGAGCTCGCCTAACCAGGCTGCATTCAA
This sequence comes from Pareas carinatus, assembly GCA_032468095.1. Classification (NCBI taxonomy): domain Eukaryota; kingdom Metazoa; phylum Chordata; class Lepidosauria; order Squamata; family Pareidae; genus Pareas; species Pareas carinatus. The sequence goes on along the minus strand of JANHFO010009897.1, from coordinate 439,719 downwards.
CTGCCCAGTCAAAGTAAAAAGTAAAAGTACCTCCAACGGCACGTGACAGACTCCCATCAAGATATCCAATCAGGTGATTGTCCACGTTCTCTGATCAATATTTTACAAATGTAACTTTTTTTTAAAAAAAATTGTATTAGTGGACCACCGGATTTAAAATTATGAATTTATGGTCCCTGAGGTCAAAAAGGTTGGCGACCACTGATCTAGAGGATTCTCAGCAGTGGCTAAGTGAGATACTTTACCACTCTGGGCACAGCATTGTTTTAACCAATATTGGTTCTTTTAAAATATTACCTTCGTTGAAAACAAGTGAAGCACATCATCAGTTTAAAAATTCTTGCTTTCTCACAAGCACTCTTAAGTCAGAGGTTTCCAAACATGGCTTGCTTGGGAATTCTGGGAGTTGAAGTCCACAAGCCTTAAAGGGACCAAGGTTGGAGACCTCTGCTCTAAGTCCAACCCCTCTTGACTTCCTTTGACTTCTATCTGGCACCAATTTAATGTTGAACATCAGTTGACCAGATCCTTGTGTAGAGGCTTGAATAAATCTTCTATGTTGCAGTCTTGCGAATGACACACAGCTCCAGTCTTGATTAATTGTAGAATTCCTGTTTGGCTCTTCTTTCTAGTGGGAACATTTGGTAAAGCAGAGTTTTCTGTAAAAAAAAAACTCTATGTGAACTTGTCAGGTCGTCAGCTGAACTCCTCCTGAAGGGTGGTACTTTCATCTCTTCTCCTTTTCAGGCTTCAGAGGCTATTAGAATTGCTTTTAAATACATGAACAGATTCATTCTTAAAAATCATTCTGGAAATGAGATTCTCAGTCCTCAACTTAACCATAATTGGGGCCAGAATTTCCATTGCTTGTTGGAAGCTGTTTGGGAAGATCACAGATGTTGATCATATGAACCCGGAATGCTGTAACCATCATAAATACATGCCAGTTATCAAGCACCCAAATTTTGATCACTGAGGGTGGTGGAAATGCTGCAGCAGTCCAAGGACCATTGTAAGTCACTTTTCAGTGCCATTGTTACTTCATATGGTCGCTAAATGAATGGTTGCAAGTCGAGGACCACCTGTAAAATCATAATGGAGTTTATAACATGATGACATGATGAACGTACTTTATGATTGTGATTGTATTTATGATTAGGATCGCCGTTTGTCGATTGCAGCTTACATATATATATATGTAGGTTTGAGCATGTTCGGGTTTCTTCCCGTGTAAGATTGCGAGTTTCTTGGCGACGTTTCGGTGAGGTCTCACTCACCATCTTCAGGCTGGTGCCACGGACATTTTTCAA
>JANHFO010009897.1:406224-418021 GCA_032468095.1 Pareas carinatus | reverse complement strand
ATAATCGTAAGATACATTCATAATCATAAATTACATTCATCATATTGTGATGTTATAAAGTGCAATCATGTCACAAAGCATTTCATCATGTCACATGTCAAAACATTTGTGACAAAGCATGTCACGAAACACATTCATCATGCCATACAATTTTTTAAATTTATTTTTAGGTTTAGGACAGTCTATATTTTACACACACACATACACACACTTAATTCATGTTTATGTGTCTACTTTTCCTTCAGTCAATTTAATTTTTTTCTTAAAGGAATTGAAAGTAAGAAAATCAAGGGTTAGTGCTACTTTAGTTTTGTGATAAGAATGTTTTGCCAGTACACAAGGTGAGCATAAGCAAAGGGAGACCAGCATATGAGCGCAATCCTTGCAGTGGAGAGAAAAAGAGACTGCTATTTTTGCCACTTTCAGATAAATGATGAGGAAAATGATCTTGTCATTTTTCTCCACTCCAGACCATTCATCTTTCTCCTTCCCAGAAGTAGAACAATAAAGTGTCTTCCTGAAGTCCGCCAGTTCCTTACCACTTGTAGACATTTGTGTTACCTAATTCAGCAAAGCTAACAATAATTAACTATGTTAATAGCTTCAGTCTGTAATGTTTAGCCTGAAGAGCCCTTTAATCATAAGGTTATAGGATCGTGATTGAGCTTTGCCTGCACTGGAGAACTTTGGCTTGTTCGTTTCCATTATCATCAATCAGATTTAAGAGGACTAATTATTTGAACGCTGCATACATGCTTTGTCCAAAAGTAAGCATGAAGCACTTCTTTGTTTCTGTGGGAATGGCATCCCTCTTAGGGTGGGATGCTGTGGCTCTCAAGAAACGGAGCCAAAGTTATACCCTTTCTCCATCTCTCTTTCCTGTCCGGCGAGCTGTTGTCAATCCTTCCTCTAACTCAGACAGATCACTTAAAGATAGAGTTACTGGTTCTGGTTTGCAAAAATCTGGACAACCAATTATTAATGTTTTTAATATATTTAGCCTCCCACTGTTACTCTGTGGTAAGATAGGGAGATAGGCAGGCAGGCAAGCAGACAAATATTTGATCCCACCTAATGGTCATTTTGGACTTTTGCTGTCAAGATCTAGTAGATCTACGAGGGCAATTCAGAAAAAAAACACCTCCATTTGGTTATCAATGACAGACACTCGTAGATACAGTACTTTCATTATACATTTAGAAAACTACATGACATTACTTTTTGACATAATCATAAAGTAATGTTGTAGTTTTCTAATGTGCATAATAAAAGTTCTGTATCTGCGAATGTCTGTCCCTGATAACCAAATGGAGGGTTTTTTCTGAATTGCCCTCTTACCTATTAGAAAACATTATCTATGGAATCTCGAGGATGAAAGACATCCACCCTTCCACCAGGAGCTTGAAGCATACCATATATGTCTGAAGTTGAAGGGTCCATGGCCTGCATCCACGACAAGAGAAAAATAGACCTAAAATAGTTTCTGCTCTGTAAGCTGTTGCAAGTCATCCAGGGAGTCCTCAATTTATGATCACAGTTGGGCCCAACATTTCTGTTGGTAAACAAGACAGTTGTTCAGTTTTACGACTTTTCTTGCCACAGCTGATAAGTGAATCACTTCAGTTATTAAATTAGTAACGTGGTCGTTAAGTGAATCTGACTTCTCCATTGACTTTCCTTGCAAGATGGTCACAAAAGATGATCAGATGACACCCCCCCCAGGACACTGCACCCATCATAAATATGAGCCAGTCCAAATTTTGAGCACATGATCAAGGGAATACTCAACAGCGGTGTGAAAAATGGACATGTCACTTTATTCAGTGCCATTGTAATTTTGAACCACCACTAAGCGAATGGTTTTATGTTGAGGGCTACCTATGATGTATGTTACATAGTTTCAAGTGACTTCCTTCCAAACTAGACATTGACTTTCTCATCTCTTATTCCTGCCTGTTGCTGTAGCTAAACCACGGGAGTAAAGTATTAGTTATTGCAGTTGGAAACTTTAAGCAAACCTGATAAGGTTATCGAAATATTATGACTATGTGCGAAGTCCAGGTTATCCTGACAAATCAAAGGTGAAGGCTTTTATGGCCTTAGCACTTTTATGAAGTGCAATAAACTAGGTGGTGCTTCAAAAAAATAGCTGGGGGTATGCTGATCTTGCGATCTTAACAACACAAGATGTTGATTACAAAACCTGTTATTATACACAGATATAGGATTAGACACAGATCCGAAAGAGAGGCAGAGCCTATGTAACTAAGAAAGTGCTGCTTTGAACAAGAAACTTGCTTTTTAGAGCTCTAATATACTACAAAACTCAAGGAAAATTAAACTACAGTACCTGGAAATTGTTTCCATGATTTTACACTTCGCTTTCTGCCAGATCAGACGTTGGGGTTTCTTTCAACTTAAGTTTTTAAAAGATTAGGCCTTGTCTGATTAGCTATAAAGTTAAGGATGGAGTGCCTTGAAATATTTAGAAATTCCTGTTAACTCTGATTATTTTGACAGTTTTGGTGAACCTCTGTTCTGATTCTACTGTCAATTGTTAAAAAGATCGTCATGTGTACATATTTGTTCCAATCTATTATCACATGTAAGAAAGTGGATTTCTTTTCTTTTTTCTTTTAATATTTTGTTTATTCTTATTTATTTTTTTTGTAAATTTGAGGTTTTTTTTATTTTGTACATTTTTAAGGTGTTTCCCCCCCCCTATTTTTTTCAGCTTTTTCTATTTAAGTTACATGTTTCTGAAATATATAAAAAGGAACTAAGTAAGGCAACCGAGTGAGAATGCTTCCTGCTTTCCAGAAAATGGAGATCTGTAAACTCTCATGCAATTTTATTATGCTGGAGCTTTTTCAGCTCAAAGAATCACAAACTGTCAAGCTGGAAGCGACCCCTGCCTCGCCTCCGAGCAGGGGTTCCCAATGCCCGGTCCATGGATTGGCACCAGGCTGCGGCATGCCAGAAACCGGGGCGCGCAAACAAGCCAAGCCCTATTCGCGGGATGCAGGTCGCATGTGAAAACACGCCCCCTCCATTCCGTGGAAAAACCTTTCTCCAAGGAACCGGTCCCTGGTGCCCAAAAGATTGGGGGTCGCTGTTCTAGAGTTCTATGTTGGTGGGGCTGCTGGTTATACAGGTAGTCCTCACTTTATGGCCACAATTGAGCCCAACATTTCTGTTGTTGAGTGAGAAAGTTGTTACATGACCTTTGCTCAATTTTACGATCTTCCTTGTCACAGCTGTTAAGTGAATTACTGCACTTGATAATCTAGTAGTCTGGTCGTTAAGTGAATCTCACTTCCCCCTTGACTTTGCTTGTCAGGAGGTCACAAATGGGAATCACATGACCCCGGGACACTGCAACCATCATAAATATGAATTCGTCGCCAAGCAGCTGATATTCCACGATCGTGGGGATGCTGCAAAGGTTGTAACTGTGAAAAACAGTCGTAAGTCAAGTTTTTCAATGGCTTTGTAACTTTGAACAGTCACTGAGTCAAGGACTACCTGTAGAAAACACAGCTTCCGCACCTACGTGAAACAGTGGCCAGTCAGAGTACGTCAGCCTTCCCCAACCTGCTCTCTCTTGATATATTTGGATTATAGCTCTCAGAATATCCCTCTAGCAGAACATCTGGCTGGGGAATGCTGGAGCTGGTAGCCCCAATCTCATATTTAAAGGAAGACTGCAGTATACAGAACTATATGGGCCAGTGGTCCAATTTGGATTTTTTGCTTTGTTGCAATCCCTCCTTTTGATTGACGATCTAGTAATGGGAGCCAATTGGAGGTATCGAGGAGGCATCAACAGATTCGGGAGCCAACGTTTACAGGAGTAAAACAAAAATTCTTAAAACGAACCTTTTCGGGAACAACGTTCCCTAGCCCCACCGCTCACACATTAACTTTCTAGCCATGAAGCCACTGGAATAGGGGCAGAAAGGACAGGGCATTGTTGAAGTGGCCATTCGAAGTAGGGTAGGTTATGGAGCAAGCAATGCAAGGACTACTGAAACGCTACTTTATTGTTATACAGTCTAGTAACAGAATCTTAAAAGGCTGCCAGAGTTTCTCTCTACCTCCCTTATATAAAACAGAATCAAGGCAGAGTTATCTTGAGTTTCTTTCTCATAAGTTCTTCTTTCCCAGGACTGAGCTGTTGTTTATTTAATGCTTCTGGCATTCCATTCCTCAATTCCTTATCTCTGAAGTCCTCTGAATAAAAGCAGGTCAAGTCAGGCTGGCAGTTACAATGATTGAGTGATGATTGATTGTGTGCCATCAAGTTTTGTGCTGTTGTTTTTTTACTCCTAGTGATCGCATAGATAGAGTTTCTACATGAGGCTGATCTCCTTGGTGATAATGGCAAAGGCTTTATGCTGCACTGGAGAAGACAATAGTAAACCGCTCCCATCTTTTTTACCAAGAAAACCACAAGGATAGGAAGTTACGCTAAGACTTCAGTAACCCAAAACCCAACTAGGCGAAAGTGAAAGAGTAGCTTTCTGACTCTATTTGCTCCCACGTAATGGTCAAGTTAAGTCTTGTAGCTCAGCTATGAAAGCTTTCAAGTGAAGTGCAATGCAATTAGTCTTGGACTTACAACCACGCCAAGGACTACCTGTATTTTGTTGTAGGGCCAAAACATATTGCTAAATATGCACTTGATGCATGTAACCTTCATGTTTTGCACACTTATCCTACTTATATCCTTTGAATGCCCTGGTATTTGCTTGTAATAGAGGCACCATATTGTGTAAGTGTGTTGTCTGAGCTTTTTACTGGAAGGGTAAAAAAAAAGGAGCGGGGGCGGGGGGGAGAGCGTTGCCATAGGCTAAAAAAAAACCCACCAAACAAACTGGAAGGGTGATTCTAAACTACTATTAGCTCCCTGAAAGCAATGTCCTTCTTTTAAACACAGCACTTCCCCCTTCCCTTATTATAGGTTTGTCCCCTTCCTTGCCAGTTAAGCTTTACTGAAGCTAAATTTGTCACATCCACTTTGTGTTACAACAATTTGCCAATGGCACCCCCAAAAATCTGGTAGTTTCAGAGAAGAGCGAGCAAGATAAGAAATAGAGGAAAGAGTTAAGTTTCCTACAGAAGAGAAATCTCTAGAGTCTTATCGTGGGTTGTTGTTGTTGTTGTTGTTAACACTGGGGCAGAGCAAGTTTAGCTTAAAATAAAGGAAAAGGAAAGATCAGGATTACATAGTGGCCAGATTTCCTACCTGTAAGAATATGCAGGAAATGGGATAATCTGCCAGAGGAAATTGGAAGATGCATTATAAATAGTGTGAACAAAACAAGTTCAAAATAATGCCTAGCCGTTAGTCTTCATATAAAGAATTGTCTCATTCCCTCTCCATGCCCCACTTTCATTTTCTGATAACTTCTCTCAACGTGTTCTTTGAATTAGTTATATAATGTACTATAATCCAAGAGTCAAACACAATTGAATGGCTAACATCATTACATGTAATGACAATGGAGATTTGGGGTAAGGAGAATGTGAAAAGACAACTCTCTTGTTTAGTCAGAAGAATTTCTTCAGAATGAAACATTAATATCTAGATAGATTTTTGATGGATCTTCCTCTATACAATATTTGTTTATACATACAGTCCTCAACTTACAACCATAACTGAGTCCACAATTTTCATTGTAAGTTGTACAAGTTAAGCTGGTTACCACATGACCCTGACTGATTTTATGATCCTTTTTTGTGGTGGTCATTATAGTAATAGCGGTTAGACTTATATACTGCTTCACAATGCTTTATAGCCCTCTCTAAGCGGTTTACAGAAATTAGTATATTGTCCCCAACAATCTGGGTCCTCATTTGACCGACCTCGGAAGGATGGAAAGCTGAGTCAACCTTGATGGGGCTCAAACTGCTGAACTTACTGGCAGCCGACTGTTAACAGAAGTAAAATGCAGTACTGCACTCTAACCACTGCACCACTACTGCTCACTACAGTATTATGAATGCAGTGGTTAAGTAAACCCATTGTACAATGGGAAATAAACATCCATTTCTGGCAACAAATGAAAATCATGATCATATAACTGCAGAATGTTGCAAATGGCCATAAATGCCACATGACATAGGTGTGGGACAACTGTGAGAACTTCAAATCAGATGGTAAGTATCTCTGGAGTGGTCCAGCATAACTTTGAATAGTTGCTAAGCAAATGGTTGTTAAGTTGAGGACTACCTGCACATACATACATTCTACAAGAGGTTATGAGGGTCTTGTAAGCCAAGTCTGGCAGCCCTATGCAAAATGAACAAGCTCATAAAAGGAATAAATCACATTGTAGTTGGGCACAATGTATGAATTCTCTTAGTATAAGGTAGCTAAAAGTAGAACCCTATACATATCATCCACTCACCTACATTCAGTTCAGTTCAGAAGAGCTTACTCTTACGTGATTGGCTCCTTCAGTCATGGGAATTATGTTCAGTTGCATGGCTCTAACCATTTTGATTTTCAGCATGTTGATCTTTTATATCAAGCTGGAGTTTGATCATATTCTAACATTCTGTCCCCTTACCTCTGAAATTTCATATTAATTTTGAAATCTGCTTCCCAGTCAGCACTTAAAAAGACTTTTAAGCTTTGCTGATGAATCTTGAGGTAATAATGTAAAAATGGAACAGTCCACTCAATTTTGTTCTACACATTATCTCACAACTAATATTTTACAGACAGCGTTTGAAAAAAGATTGTTGAATTGTATTCTTGAATTTCTTTACCTGCTCAAATCCTTCTTCCAGTTTGTTTTGCATAACAATCTCTAACCAGGCAACCTGCGTAGCTGGCTGCAAATTTCTGGAATTTACACTGTCAATACACGTAGAGGACATTCTGTTTGCAAAGTCTTTAGATGAAATATTCAGAGTGTGTTTGTGTGTGTGTGTTCACAGCCCCACCCCCCCTATCCTATCCAATGTGGATGAGAGGGCTGCAATGAAAAGGTATCTCGGCTGTGTATTTTTCCTTCCAGACGATGGGTGTGTCTAGACTTACAATTTTTAGAAGATACTGGACATCTTTCTGTTTGGATCTGTGGTTCCAGCAGTTGCAGCTGATGTTTGCATATGCATGTGTATTACAAACATTTTCTCCCTTAGGCTGCTAAGTAAAGGTGAGATGAGAGAGCAGGGAACCAAGGCAGACATTTTCCTGGCATTGCCTGACTGTCCATATGCAATCTCGCTTAGCCAAGCATTTAGCCCTTGTCTAAGTTGAGTCAATGGTTATTTACTCAAGAGAAAACTCAGCAAGAAAGTACGATAAAGCTCTGTCAGCAGCACTAATTGACTGGTCCCTCTTAACATGATCATTATGGTGGCTATAAAAGATCTTTATCACCGGGAAATAGTTTAACAGATTGGATATTTCCATTTCCCGGGGGTACTTTGTGCGGTTCCCAGGTGAAAAAAGCCAACCCCATTATTCACTGAAGAACCTGCCTGGTAGAACTTAGAAAATGAGAATATGAGTTGGTGATACTGAATGTTGCAGAGAGAGCAGAATCAGTGTAGAAGCTGGATTAGCTGAGTTGGAAGCTATAGCTTTTGAATTATTCCAGAGTCCTTCTGATTTGTGACTTCCAAGCAGGGGATAAATGGGACCCAAGACTTTTTGAAGAGTGGTCCATAGCATTGGTGGCATGTTGGTTCTTTCAGAAGAACCAAAAGTAGAGAAAAGTAAGGTTTTATACTTAGGCAGGAAAAGCCAAATGTACAAGGACAGTTTAGGTGAAACTTGGCTCAAAAGCAGCAACTGTGAGAGGGATCTTGGCATCCTAGTGAACGATCCCTTAAATATGAGCCAACAGTGCGCGGCAACAGTCAAAAAAGCTAATGGAATCCTTGGTGGCCTAAACAGTGCAAGTCAAGATCACGTGAAGTATTAGTACCACTTTATAAAACCACATCTGAAGAATACTACATCTCGTTTTGGTCACATTATAAAGATAAAAGTGCAGAGAAGATCAACTAGGATGATTAGGGAAGTGGAGGCCTAAAGATATGAAGAACCATTGCAGGGATTGGCTGTGGCTAGTCTAGAGAAAATAAGGACTAGAGGTGACATCATAGCAATGTTTTAATGTTTGAAGGGCTACCGCAAAGAAGAGGGAGTCAATCTATTCTCCAAAGCACCAGAAGACAAGACAAGACAAGAAACAATGGATAAAAACCAATCAAGGACAGAAGCAACCTAGAACTAAGGAGACAGTGAGAACAATTTGCCAGTGGAACAACTTGCCCTCAGACGTTGTGAGTGCTTCATCACTGGAGGTTTTTAAGCAGAGACTGGATAGTCACTTGTTTGAAATGGTATAGAGGGGTTTGAGCTATAAGACCTCCAAGGTCCCCTTCTAACTCATCTTGTAAAGATAAAAGTTGAGAGGTGAACCCAGGCTTCTCGGAGAATTTAAATAAAATAAATAAATAAAAGGCAGGATAAAAATAATTATATGATCAAATCGTGGAGAGGGGGGTGAACATTCTGCATGTTTGATAACTGCACCGTAGGCAAATATGCGATGCTGAAACTATTTCTGGCATAGAGACGCAGCAATGAGAAAAGATTCAGCTGTGCAGTGTAGTAGACCCTTAATGGCTGCCACTTGATTTATCTACAGTACTCCAGTCTGAACAACAAAACGGCTTTGATTGCTAATTCACTTCTGGCTCCAGTACAGGAAGGTGGTATTTTCCTTTGAAGACTCCATATAGCTTAAGAGCAAAAAGAGTCCATTTCCTCAAGGCAGGCTTAAGGAAGCCTGACTTAAGTTCTTCTATTGAAGTTCTGCACTTAAAAAACTTTTTTGGAAATGCATTTGCAGAGGTCAAGCAGAGGGCTTTTTCAGTGGTGCCCCCCCCATTTCTCAAATATTATTGCTAAGAAGGTGTGCCAAACATGCCTATAGCATCTTTTAAACATGAAAACATTTTTACCTGAGCATTTTCAAATTGCTGTTTCTCAACAGGACTTGATTCTGCAGCTTTTTAATAGACATGGTTCACTACACATTGTGCATTTTTGGGAAATCTTACTGAACAGATGACAGAATAAAATTATGTATATAATAATTCAGCAATATTGAGATAGAAACCTCTCTTCCTGGGTTCCTGTGGGCAACCTCAGAGTGTATCAAGGCACCCATAAAGTTTTAAAATAATTGGATGTGGTGACTCAAGATCTGGGTATCCGTTTGAGATTTCTTTTTTGCCTTGCCGGTAGGCCCTTGCAGCATCTTCGGAGGGACAGGCAAGAGGGGGCCAGACTGTCAAAAGCAGCATCACAGTGTCACAATTCAAATCCCACCACTTTTCAGATGCATTGTGGTGACAAATGCATTGTGGTGGCCAGTCTAGAGAAAATAATGTCTACAGGTGACATGATAGAAGTATTTCAGTATTTGAGGGACTGACACAAAGAAGAGGGGGTTAGTTTAGAAGGTGAGACAAGAAACGATGGATGGAAACTATTCAAGGAGAGAGGCAATCTAGAATAAAGGAGAAACTTCCTAGCAGGGAGGACAGTAAACCAGTGGAAGAGCTTGCTTTCAGAAGTTGTAGGTGCTTCATCACTGGAGGTTTTTAAGAAAAGATTGGACAGCCACCTGTCTGAAATGGTATAGGGTCTCCTGCTTGAGTAGGGGGATGGACTAGAAGCCCTTCAAGGTCCCTTCCAGCTCTATTCTGATTGATTGACATACATGTGCTCCTAAAGGGTGGAGCTTGCAGCTGATGTCACAATGCTGTTTGGAATCTTTTGCTGAAAGCAACAGGGTCCTGCAGACACAACTGGTAGGCCCAATTCTGGACGGCAAATCTAGGCAACCAGTTCATTTGATTTGCTGACAAAACATCCGTTCTTTTTGATGTAGACCCCAGGAGCAATCCTAGGAGGATAGCTTTTACAGGGAGCAATGCTTTGGGACCAGAAGGGAAGGGGTTAAATACCACTAGGAAGCATGGGGTAATATGCTAGCAAAGGCTCCAGTGATCTAGAGCAGGAAGTTGCATCACCCACAGCTGTCAGCTGGTGTAGGAATCAATGGGGATGCAGGATGTATATGTGACAGGTTGAAGGAAAGAAGGAGGCAAACACAAAACATTTCCGAAATGGCAATCTTCAGGCCTTCCTAGTACATGTTTCCCTTGAAAAGCCAACCTAGCAAAGAGAGAGAGAGATCAAAAGGGGAAAATATACAATTTAGAGTTGAGCCATACACTCCACCTCTCCAAGATGGAGGAGGCTGCATTTGTTAGAACACTTGCTAATTTGTTCTTGTCTCTTCTACAAGGAGAATACTGGATGCTCAAAACCACAGCATTGTTTCATTTTGAATTAAAAGGATATAAAGAAATGCTCCTACAATCATTTACAGAGCAAATCCAATTGCCTGAATTTTCACATGCTAAATCATGAACTAGTCCTACTGTCTGGATTTCTGCAGTACATCAAACCACAAACTATCTGAACATGATTTTGCTTGGTTGCTTGTGTAATTTCTTAATAAGTCTATCTGGCCACCCTCTCACTAAGCAACTGTGAAACAGCTAACAAGGTTTATTATCATCTAAAGAAGAAAATTGATAAAATGATAAAATAAGATGAGGTAAAACATATCGCTGGCAGCCTGAATAAATCCATTGGCCAGTTGTCACAGTGTGGGGGGAGCTATAAGTGCACTCAACAATGAACTTAAGGGCCACCATCATCAGTGAGTTGTTGGACAGTATTACTTGGTCTGTAGTGTGGATGCTTCTGTGTTTTTAGGGAGGGGGGAATTTGGCACACGGGGTGCGTTTGGGGATTGTCATGTGTGAGTGTGTGTTGGATTTGATCTCTGAGTGTTATGTGAATTTCGTTGTATATGAATACTGTGTATACTCATACAATGACAATAAAGTTATTCTTTGTGGCTATTCTTTGGGTTGCGATGAGCAGTGGGGAGACATCAGTCTGTCTATCTATCTACCAATCACATCCCAACTGTGGTGACTAAATGGGTATTACCTGTACTGTGGAATATAGTATATGCAGCATAATTTCCTTGGAGATTATGCACTGGAGATTTATCCTGCATAGACACATTGAAAAGAAAAATCAGGCCTGACTCTCATTGTATGTGCCTTTATTGACTTCTCTGCATTATGTTCATGGTATGCTTGCATATACTGGTACATTTCTTCAGGAGAGGAGGCAAAACCTGCATCTGTGGGGTTGTTTCTTTAAGTATTACACATTTTAGTGTGATATTTGTTCCTGCTTGAGACAGAGACAGAGACACACACAGAGAGACAGAGACAGAAAGTCAGAGAGAGAATGAGAGAAAGAGTAAGAGAGAGACACACACACAGAGAGAATGAGAGACACAAACACATACACACACAAAGGCAGAGAGAGAGAGAGAGAATGAGAGAGACAGAGAGAAAGAGAGAGATAGAAAGACAAACAAAGACACACACAGAGAGAGATAGAGAGAGAGAATGAGAGAGACACAGAGAGAGACAGAGACAGAAAGACAAACAAAGACACATACACACAAAGAGAGAGAGAGAATTAGAGAGACAGAGAGAGAAAGACAGACAAAGACATACACACACGAAGAGAGAGAGAGAGAATGAGAGACAGACAGAGAATGAAAGACAGACAGACAGACACACACAGAGGCAGAGAGAGAGAGAGAGAGAGAGAGAGAGAAAGAGAGAGAGAGAGAGAGAGAGAGAGAGAGAGAGAGAGAGAGAGAGA
>JANHFO010009897.1:374150-386495 GCA_032468095.1 Pareas carinatus | reverse complement strand
GGCCAGGTAAGGCATGCGGCCAAACCAGCCTAGGGGCTGTGTCTGGGATCCCTGAAAGTCTGAACCCATTTGGTTCAATACTTTCCAGGATCACCTACCAGACACAAACGGCTAAAACGGGCTCCTTTTTTATATATATAGATAAAATAATAATAATAATAAAAAATAAAGGAAATGAAAAGGAAGATAACTGTGTTTGGAGATGCAGGGCAAATGAACCTGGTTTTCTAAACTTGGTGATCTTGGATTGTTTGAGGATGTATTATTAGCGATATAACCCATAACGCTATAAAACTAATTAAAAGAGTTCAGTCAGGGAAGTTAGATGAGCGTTTTGTGTCTGGACTGAAATGTAAACCAGACAGGAATCTTTCAAGAGTAGATAATAAAATTATATAACCCAGCAATTTATTTATTTATTTATTAAATTTATATGCCACCCCTCTCCAAAGACTCAGGGCGGCTGAGTAAGAACTCATGAGTAGAGTAGAGTAGAGTAGAGTAAAGTAGAGTAGAGTAGAGTGAGTAAGAACTCATACAGAGGTAGATACAAACATACCTATTAAAATAATTCTATTTGGGGTTAATAATATTATGCAACATGCAGAATAAGAGTAAAGAGTAATGAACAAATAAATTAAAGGTGGGAGATAAAAAAGAATGGATCTGAATCAAATGGAACCAGGAGCATAAGTTTATAGTAGTATAGAAAAGGAAAATGTTACAAAAACTTTATCATCTCTGGTCCCATTAAAAATGAGAAAGAAGACATAGAAATTATGTGCCAGGGACAAAAAGTCATAGATGGAAACCAGATAAGGCCTAGCTTATCATAGGAACAGACAATGTTTGGGGAGTAGGAGCATATTTAGAAAATCTCAGAGCAGTTTCGCAAAATAGCTACTATGGGTACCTTGCAAATTGGCAAAATTGCTGACATGGTAGGTCAAATACAAAGCTTCCATTTTTCAGAACATAAAGTAGGAGCCCAGGATGTTCTCTAACCCCTGGACTCCTCGGTGGAGTTCCAAGCATAATAATGAAATAATAATAAATGCTAATAAATACGATGTTGTAATAAGATAGATTGCTTTGCAGTGTAGAGAAATACATTGTGAAATCCCTTTAGGAAAAATGATGAACAGAACTGTCAGCCTAAACTAGAACACTTAGTAACCATCTTGTGGTTAGCCTGAGGCTTCCTTTCCATCTGTCTCCTATACACAATGCTAGATGAAGCACTGTGTCTATCAAAGAACATGTCTAAAGCCAGTCTCACCCATAGGTAACTTACAACGTGACTGGATTCATTGAGAAGAACAATGACCTTCTCTTTCGGGACCTCTCCCAAGCCATGTGGAAAGCCAAGCACATCCTATTACGCAGCCTCTTCCCCGAAGGAGATCCCCAAAAAGTCTCGCTCAAGCGCCCACCTACAGCCGGTTCTCAGTTCAAGGCCTCCGTGTTCACCCTCATGAAAAACCTCTATTCCAAGAACCCCAATTATATCAGGTAACGGATGCCTACTTCCACGTGAGGAACTCAAACTCAAATTGTCCTGGGATTTAGCCAAATACATTGGCTAGTTTATTCTGTCTCAACAAGCCTCTCCTCATGTTCCCTCTGCTGCCAGGTGCATCAAGCCTAACGATAACAAGATGCCCATTGCATTCACCGATGGGGTGGTTCGAGCACAGGTGCGCTACCTTGGGCTGTTGGAAAATGTGCGGGTCCGGCGGACCGGCTATGCCTTTAGGCAGGCTTATGAGCCATGTCTGGAACGTTATAAGATTCTCTGCAAGGACACCTGGCCACGTTGGAAAGGAAGTGCAAGGTAGGCCAAAGTCACGTGTTGGAGTTGATGTTGACAGGGACTTGTGATAACCTTCCGTATTCAGCAGACGGTCCAGACGGTGAAAGAGCCAAATTGAATATTGTCCTGAACAGATATGGTTGCAGAGAACATGATAGGGACATCCCATAACCACTCTAGGCACGAGACTCTATAAAATTGAGGTACTATCTGGGAAATTTGGCTGGTGATGTCCTAGCCAATACTTCTTGGTGATTGGCATAGGAACTGCGGCCATTCTGTTGTTTTCAAAACCAGTGACGATAGCACTTATTTTCCTACGCAAGTAACATCTGATCTCTTTTCCTTTCTGGTGTAGGGATGGTGTTCAAAGTGTCTTAAACAGTTTGTCCATTGACTCCAAAGAACTGGCATACGGATCCTCCAAGATTTTCATCAGGACCCCATCCACGGTGAGCTACTGGTATTTCAGGGCAATGGAGGCTGAAGAGAACAAGCTTGCTATGCTAATCAAGAGTAAAAGGAAAAGACTTTGCTTGTAGGACTATGCTGGATTTTCCTCCCTTAGAATTTTCTAGCTGAAAGCAGGGATTTTAATGCCTTCTAAAAATAGGTCTGTGCAGCTAATCCATTTCCCCCCCTTTATATTCTCTCGCTTCAGTGATACCAGTTTCTCCCTGATTGCTGCTGTTGCTTCCTCTTTCTTTTGATTTCACTGATGTATTGATTGCACAGTGAAAGATTTGTTCATCATAATATGATGTGCTCAGCCAAATTTGACTGTTTAATTACGTACGGAGAACAAGAAAGAGCAATTTAAGCAAATGCTTTGGAAAGACGTGCTGAAATGACATACAAAATATTGCCAACCCTGCCGGCGCAGTTACCATAATTACCACTTAGTGGCAGTGCTCATATTTATGTAGTGTAGTATGAATAAATCTAAAGTACATTATTGCTTCCTGCTGAGTCTTATCAATCCCTTACTTTAAAAAAACGGCAAAGTCTTTCCACTGTTCTTCCAATTCCTTTGGAATTTATTGTAGTTTTCCAAAGTTTACATTAACTAACCCAGAACTAAGGAGATACTGAAAAGAGTAGCAACACCTGATCAATCGTGACTGATAGGAGCGATAATTGGAATCAGATTAGCTAGGTTGGAACCATCAAGAAATCCCAGGGTGGTAAGCCAGAGTGGGAAATCCAAAAAGCTTTTCGTAAGAAAGTAATGGCACATCCCTTCTGGGCCATGCCAAGAAAACTGGATGAATGTATCAAAGGAGAATTTACAGGTAGTCCTCAACGTACAATGGTTCATTTAGTTACTGTTCAAAATTACAACATCAACTGAAAAAAGTGACTTATGGCCATTTTTCACACCTACGATCATTGCAACATTCCATTGCAATTCAGACGCTTGGCAACTGACTCATATTTATATGACGGTTCCAGCGTCCAGGAGGGTCACCTTCTGACAAGCAAAGTCATAGGGGAAACCAGATTCACTTAACAGCTGTGTTACAAATTTACCAGGTGCAGTGATTCACATAACAACTATGGCAAGAAAAGGCATAAAAATGAAGCAAAAGTCACTTAACCAATGTCTCACTTAGCAACAGAAATTCTGGGGTCATTGTGATCATAGGTTGAGGATCACCTGTAATCAGTCAGTTCCTAACATCACAATGTTCCTGATATTCTCAAGGCAAAGCTCACAAAGAATGGAACCCACTGATATTTAGTCAATTCGGTTTTAGGTTCGAGAAGCAGAGGGAATTCTTAGTGTGATCGTTTGTTTAAGAGTTTTTCGAAGTTGCGATAGAACTGAAAAAATGACTTACAGTAACTTACAGCCTCACACTTACAACCCTCACAGCATCACCACAGTCATGTGATCAAAATTTGCATACTTGTTAACCGGCATGTATTTATGACAATTGCAGCAACTGAGGTTGCTTGATCAACATTCATTACCTTTCCGTGTGTGTGTGTTTCCGACAAGCAAAGTGAATGGGAAAGCCTGAATTTACTTAATGTCCATGGTGATTGACATAACCGTGTCAAATATAGTCATAAAAATCAGGCACAGCTCAGCGACCACATTGTTTAGAGACAGACGTTCTGGTTCTACAGACTACCTGTAGAATGCTATCTGTGCTCAAACCTCGGTCCATCTTGGTGATTTTTTCCAACCTTCTTTACAGCTTTTTGATTTGGAGAGGAGACGCCAGGAGCGAGTGCAGGAGTTGGCTTCTTTAATTCAAGCAACTTTCCGGGCATGGAAGTGTCGTAAGAATTACCAAAAGATGCGCAGGAGCCAGATCCTTCTTTCTGCTTGGTACCGGGGCCAAAGAGTAAGAAGCAGACAGAGACAGCATCGTATATGCTTAGCTGGTTTTGGTGGAGAGAGTGCAGAGAAGAGAAACAATGATGATGAGGGGACTGGAGGCTAAAACGTATACAGAACGGTGGTTGGAAGTGGATATGTCTAGTTTATTGAAAAGAAGGACTAGGGGGTGACAGAATCAGCAGTCTTCCAATACCTCAGGGGTTGCCCCAAAGAAGAGGGAGCCAAGCTATTCTCCAAAGCCCCTGAAGGCAGGACAAGAAGCAACGGATGGAAAACAATCAAGGAGAGAAGCAATCTAGAACTAAGGAGAAATTTCCTGACAGTGAGGACAATCAATCAGTGGAACGACTTGCCTCTAGAAGTTGTGGATGCTCCAACCTCTGAATTGGACAATTTGTCTGAAAGGGTACAGGGTTTCCTGCCCGACCAGGAGGTTGGGTTAGAAGACCTCCCAGGCCCCCTTCCAACTCTGTTATTCTGCATCCTGTCGCTCTGACTTTGCAAAGGTCTTTATGGCAGCTCAGCTTTAAGTCTTTGTCTACCCGGTGCCCATAAGGACCAGTGCCAGGTCCACCCAAAGGCACAGTACTTTCTTGAAAATGTATCTCTATTAGGATTTGCCTTCTGTGCTGAGAGCAGCCTTCGTAAATTATTGAAAGTTTGTTTAGTGCAAGATATGGAGAATATGCATCCAACTCCTAGTCTAGCATGCGGACAGAACAGGGAAGGGCAATGGTTTAGGGCCTACAGACCATATCCTATTAATGTGACTAATTTCAGTAACAGGACTGCAATGGCAGGATGTTATGTGTATTGAAGATATAGCGTGTGCTTTTCCTCTTCCTTTTCATGTTGAAAAAACATATGAAGTCACACTTCTTATACATCCCTGATGACCACACACCTGTGGGATAGACATTCTGCCAGGATGAAACTAAGTAAACAGTATCTTTGGTGGTATCCATGCAGATCAAACAAAAACTGGTTTGCCTGCTATCTGTTACTCTAGTAAAGAAGATATTTTATTTTGCAGGAAAGGAAGAAATATTTAAAAATGAAAACATCAACTATTCTTATCCAGGCCTATGTTCGAAGTTGGAAGGTGAGGAATCGTGCATAATGGACATAGCCAGGCACTTAAAGATTCTGGGTTCAATGAAAAATTAATACTTGTAATTAAGAAATCAAAGATTTATGTATTCCTAAATTTACCTTTATTCATCTTCTTTTATGTTCAACCATTGTTGAACAAAGTCTTTGAAGATGTGCATTTATGACATTCTGTTCTTTTGAGCATAGTCAATATAGTGCAGTCTTCTGAATCTTGTTGCCATTTAGGTGTCCTAAACTTAATGTTCCTAGTTTTCACCAAAATGCTAAATAGAAGGATGAATAAATGAATTTTTGTATAATTTCCTGAATATTGATAGCTTACAATTTTGAAATATGTATGCAAACCACAGATGTTCAGTAAATTTAATAAATGAATAAATGAATGAATAAATGACTGCAGAATCTCAGGGCAGAACTGAATGTGATATTTGATGTTCATTTGACTATGAGATTAATAGAAATGAACAATCAACTCAATCCCCAACAGAAAGGCTGTTCTGTATACCAGACATGATGGGAAATGGATATCACAGCTGATGCAGGGCTAGAGCTAATGTGATTATTGTGCTCAATAAAATATGCAGCAGGAATGTTATTGATTATATGGAAAATCGTGGTTATTCCTGGTTTTCCAGTGATATCTTCAGTTCCATTTTCATAATCTGAAGAGTCTTAGAATCATAATTCCCATCACCTATGATATTTGAATGTATTTATTTATTTTTATTTATTTATTTAGTCAAGCATATATGAGAAAAACAAATATAAGTAGGAACATACGATATAAACATGTAGGTATAGACAGGTATAAGCATATGCATAATAATAAATGAATACGAATAAATGGGGACAGTAGGACAGGAATGGTAGGCACGGTAGTGCGCTCATGCACACCCCCTTATAGATCTCTTAGGTAGGGAGTGAGATTCATGATAGCTAGCTTAAGGTTAAAGATTTGGGGGTTTGAGGATGTAACAACAGTATCAGGGAATGAGTTCCAAGCATTGACCACTCTGTTATTAAAGTCATATTTTCTGCGATCAAGTCTGGAGC
Source organism: Pareas carinatus (assembly GCA_032468095.1). Lineage (NCBI taxonomy): Eukaryota > Metazoa > Chordata > Lepidosauria > Squamata > Pareidae > Pareas > Pareas carinatus. Next base: position 380,166 of record JANHFO010009897.1, on the reverse strand, counting down.
AGTTCACTTTGAGTTTGAATCTGTTGTCAGCCCGTGTATTATTGTGGTTGAAACTGAAGTATTCATTCATAGGTAGAACATTATAGCAGACAATTTTGTGTACTAAGCTTATGTCAGACTGTAGGTGGCGTAGCTCTAAGCTTTGTAAGTCCAGAATTTCAAGCCTGGTGGCATAAGGTATTCTATTGCAAACTAAGGAATAGAGTACTCTTCTTGTAAAATTCTTCTGGACTTGTTCAATTGTATTGATGTTTGTTAAACAGTATGGGTTCCAGGCAGGTGAGCTGTATTTGAGAATTGGCCTGGCAAAGATTTTATGTGCCCTGGTTTGCAGTTCAATATTACTGGAAAAGAAGTTTTGCAAAATTAGGTTAACAGCTCTCTTTTAAAAAAAATCTTTTTATTAAATTTCACAAAAAGAAAAAAAGAAAATAACGTCAGTTCATATCTTATTAACAAAGAAAGGAAAATCATATTAATAAACAATCATATGCAATACCACATTGCATTTATATTCTGTTTTTAGTAATTGAGGTTTCAATTCACCATCTCATTCACTGTTAACCATGAGTCCCAAGTTAGGACTCTCCGTTATTTTCTATGACTTAATTATTTTTGGTGATGTCTTAGAGACCTTACGAGACTTCATTTTATTTTGTATAGTAAGAGAATAATGAAAAGACTTCAGCAGACTGTATGATAATAAATAACATATATAATATTTAATATATAGAATTCTATTATTAACACAATCTCTAACTTATTATTTACATCTTACTTCTTTCTTTGCTATCTTGACGACACAAAGAAAGAAAGCACATTAATCAGCAATCATATTTAGTACCACATTTACATTCTATTTTTAGTAATTGAGGTTTCAAGCCACTATCTCGTTCACTGTTAACTATGATCCCCAAATTGGAACTTTCCGTTTCTTTATATAATTTAATTGTTTTGGTGATGCCTTAGCGACCTAACATTTGTCTGTTGTACAGTAGAAGGATAATGAGAAGATTTCAACAGACTATGTAATAACCTGTTACATTTATATCTAATATATATAATTCTATTATTTACACAATCATTAACATTACAATTTATATCCGACTTCTTTCTTTACATCCCTCCTATCTTTCTTTACCTTCTCTACCTTCTTCTTTCTTTCCCTTTTCTTTTCTTTGCCTTTCTTTATGGTTTCTCCTCCTTCTATCTACTTTCTATCCCTTTCTTCCTTAATATTTACTATTTCTTCTTCCTGTTCCTTTATCATCTTCTACCTCCTCTCTCCCCTTTATCTCCTTTCCAAATTCCTTTCTTTTCCCTTTCCCATTCTTTGACTTTCTTTACTCCTTCTTCTGCCCCTTCCTCTACCTTCTTCTACTTCCTCTCCAATCTCTATCTAATTTCTTTCACTTTCTTCTTGGATGCTCATCCCTTCTTCCTCTCTTTACTTTCTTCTATATCCTCTCTCTCTCTCTCTCTCTCTCTCTCCTTTCTCTCTTCCATTTTCTTCTTGTTTATAATTACTCTATTCCTTTCTATATCTGTTTTTCCTTTGTCACTTCTTTTGTCTTCTTTTCTTGCTTTCATTTTTGAGTTTTGTAATTGTTCATACCTCCACCTCATACTGTGATTGAATTCTTTATCTATGCCATCTTTCCTTTCATCATTTCCTTTCTCTTAGTTATTTGGGTCTTCCATCTCATTTGTTTCTGGGTTTCCATATGTTTGCTAACCAACTATAGAACTTATCCCATATTTGGAGATAAATTGAATTCTCTTTATTCTGAAGTTTTAAGGTCAAATTATCCATCTCTGCACAGTCTAGAATTTTAATTATAATTTCGTCATCTGTTGGGCAGTTTGTATCATTCCAATATTTGGCATATACAATTCTTGCTGCCATGATGTATAACTAGATATCTTTCTTGTCTGTTCATTTTTTGGTTTATAATTTCTAATAAAAATATTTCTGGGTCATTTGGTATTTGGATATCTAGCATTTTGTTAAGGCAATTTTTTATCTTATTCCAGCCATTTTTCATATGTCCCTATGACTATTTTGCATTTCAAACATTTATTTGTACTGTTCTTAGATATTTTAGCCAATCTCTCTGGTGTCATATGCCACTTGAAGAACATTTTGTACGTATTTTCTTTGTATGCCATTGATTTAGTTAACCTGTAGTTTTGCTCCCACAGTTGCCCCAATCCTTCAACATTGATTTCCCTTCCTATATTGTATTGCCATTTACTTATATTTCCTTTAATTTGTTGTCTCCCCATTTTTATACTCAGTAAGTAATTATGTTTTTTAATTAATTTTTCATCCGAATTTAGTAGCATTTTGTCTAGTTCTAGAAAGTGCGTATAGATATCTAGCTTTTTTGTATCACTATTGTAGCATGAGCTCATTTGTCTATATGTCCATTCTGTGAGTTCTAGACCTTGTTCTTTCAATTGATTTCTAGTTTTCAAACATCCTTCTTCATTAAGTATTGGTTTATATGTCTAGTAATTTTTTCTGTCTGTCCAGTTGGGGTGTGAAATTGCTTCCGTTATTGACATCCAATTTGGAATTTTGTGATATATTTTCTTTTTGATTTTTTCCCCATGTGGTTATTAATGCTTTATTATATGGTTATTAAAATAGGTATGGATTTTGTTCTTGTTATAGGTAAGAAATGTGTGCCATCTAAGTTGTAAGTCGTAGCCTAAATACCTATATCCATATAGACCAGAACGAATTCCTATCCAAAAAACAAGAAATAACCTAAGAAATGTAATAAATGTACTGGATTTATATGAAATGCACCTGAATAATCAACTAGCCTTAGTATTTCTGGATGCACAAAAGGGATTTGATAACAATATTTGGAACTTTATTAAGCAACAGTTATGTGATATTGGAGTTGGGGAAAATACACCAAAAGTAGAAGATGGAATATATCAGGAGCAAGAAGCAAGAATTATTATTAATTGGGAATGTACAAATAAAATAAATATAAATAAGGAAACGTGGCAAGACTGCCCCTTATCCCCTCTACTATTTATCCTGACATTAGGTTTATGTATATTAAAAATAGGGTGGGTCCTAGAACGCTACTTGTGGGACACCACTGTTAACTGGTGCAGGGTTTAATAGGGCACTCCTTATTTTAACTACTTGCACTCTGTTTGACAGGAATGCATCTATCTATTTATGTAGTGATCCAGAAATGCCGATAAGAGCGTAGTTTTAATACTAGTTTGTCATGTACCACTGAATCAAAGGCTTTGCTGAAATCTATGTAAATTGCATCTATTGCTTTACCCTGGTCAAGTTGTGTTGTCCAAATGTTTTTGCAGTGTATGAGTTGTAGATTACAGGACAATTTTTTTCTGAATACAAACTGATTGTTAAATAGATTATTTGACTCTAAGTGGAGGATAATGGATTGGTTGATGATTGATTCCATGACTTTGCAGGTGATACAACATAATGAGATTGGTAATGGGTAATTGGTAATAATTATGGAGTAGTCTATTTCAAACTTTTTGAAGCCCTGTTTCAACATCTACTCGGCTACTTGCATATACAACAAAAGCTGCATGAACAGACTGTGCTGTATATAGCTTGCAGGTGCATTTCAGAAAAAATATATAATTGGTTCTTGAATGGAACTCCCCCTTTTCTCCTTGCAGACTCATATGTTTGTTTTATAAAGCCTCTAGGCAACATTGCGAAGAACAGAAATTCTGCAACCTTCTTCCTATCTAAGAGTTCACAAAATACCTAATGGAGATTCAAAGAGAAAAAAATATATAGTTAGTTGGAGGACCTCCATCAAAGTCATTACCTTTTCTTACTATAGCAAATCACTAGTATTAGTATATGACTTCCTGAATGTGAAATTTAGCTCTCACATAGTGAGAAGCAAAATAAATGATGCGTAAAGCTTTTAAACTCCTAAAATATATCTAGGAATTGCTCTCAGATTACTTACTTTCCTTCATAAATGCTTTCTTTTGAAAACAACATAAAAGCATTTCCAAGTTTTCTTTTGGGCAAAGTAAATATTTCCAGAATTAGATACACACATATTTTTTGGTCCTAAAGAAGTCTATTAAGAAAATACATGTGTTTAACTGTAAGGCAAAGAATTACTTTTGTTTTGAATACTAAGTACACTATTTGTATCTTTTTTTCTTGCTATGCTTCCTGCTACTTTCTTTGTCATACAATGAATGAATGGATGAATGAATGACTAAATGAATGAATGAATGAAAATGTATAAAAATGAAAAGGAACTTTGTCTATACAAAAACCACTATTTTAGAATTACAGATTGTTTAGCATATGTAGTCTTTTTATATTCTGTTTCCTATCCTTTCTAGGAAAAGGAATAAACTTGCAATTTTTACGAGGAAGGACATTTTGCTGAATTGAATGGGACTTATTTTTAAATTGCCCAACAGATTATGGTTAGGGTTAGGAAATTGTTTTGAAAATTCATTTAAAATCTTGAGATGAATATATCCTTACAGAAGTCACCAAAACAGAAAAATAAATATATAAACATATAACCAGCTTTTGCATCTCGTTAACTTAGGGTTGCTAATGCTGGTTGAAACCAGTCCAGAAGAAATTGTCCTTCCCCAATAAATGCATGTGCATGGCACACTTTTACATGTATATATGTCTGAGTCAATTTATAAGTGCCAGAAGTCACATTCAAAAAAGCGGAGAGCCAGGACAAAATCCTTTTAAGCAAATGAATTTCTACTGATTAAAATTAATGATTTGTAAAATAAAGGAGCTCGTTTATATAATTAAATCCACCCTCTTCTGCTCTTTTCTCACTCATAGCAGAAAAAGCACATTAAGAAGTAAAGGAGGGCAAAGTAAAGAAAATAAAAGAACAGATGTTATAAGGGTAGAGGTAATTATACAAGAAAGGGAAGGTGTCAGAGTAAAATGAAAGAGAAATTTTAAAAAGAGAGAAGATTGATTGAATATAACCATACAGGTAGAAACTCAGCAGGTAAGCAGTATTTCCAAAAGGATAGCTAATCTTCAAAGTGATGGCATCCTTACACTTTAGCAATAATGTCTGCAGACATTTTCATCTTTCTGGCCCATTATTTTGTTTTCAATAGCTCTTTTGATCCTCTCAGGCAAAGTATGAATACACATCCCCCCCATCACTCGAAACATGTGAGAGTGTGAGAAACTCAGCTTCTGTCTAGTAAGACAGCTGTGATGATGTATTTTCATTCAAAATTGAGATATGTACTCAGAGGTATTCTTATATAACCTTTACCTAATTTCAAACAAATTGATCGATTATTAAGAAAGTTTTAACAGGAAAGTCATCTTCTAAATATTTTTTTAAAAACTAAATGAAAATTCATATATGATGATTGGTGGTAAGCCACTTTCTGGATATTCAGCTTTATACTTGGATTTATATTTAGACTTCTATTTTTCTATGGAACACAATCATGTCCAAAAAGCATTATCATTGTCGACAATGATATTTTGATTCCCTTTGGTTCCCTTTTTATCTACTAGGTCTACCATTAAAGGCAATCCCCTTGAATATTTTGATTAGGTGACCCCCTCTGGTATTTTGATAACAGTTTGGTGCCCCTTTTAATACTAGGTCCACCATTAAAGATTTCAGGACAATACTGGGACAGAAGTAAAATTTTGATCTGTACTTTGGGTTCTGTATACTGCAGAGTGATCGCTTCACAGTACCTTTTGATAGGTGTAATGGGGTGCACATATACATGCACAGTATGCAATGGATTGATTTCCTGCAACTCTCATGATGGAAGGCTCTCAGCCCCTTGCACCCTACTGCACCTTCCATATTCTTTTTTTAAAATAATTTTTTATTGTTTTCCAAGACATACATTTAAAAAAGAAAAACAAGACAGAACATACATACATAGATCTTCTTCTTCTTCTTCTTCTTCTTCTTCTTCTTCTTCTTCTTCTTCTTCTTCTTCTTCTTCTTCTTCTTCTTCT
>JANHFO010009897.1:352107-364276 GCA_032468095.1 Pareas carinatus | reverse complement strand
TCCTTATCAAATCCCTACAAGTTCACATCTTTTTCATATCTTGATTTTATTTGCAAATACGCCCACCATGAAAGCTCCATACCCTGGTTTTCCTTTTCTTGTTTAGTTTTTAAGTTTCCTTCTATATTGAAAATTTCTTTGTACCTCCAAATTTTTCCCCAATCCACCAAATTTGGATGAATCAAAGCTTCCATTGTCGAAATATCAGCCACATTTTTAACAATGATGTCAGAGATCATGGCAGAAAATTGTTCCTTTCTTGCTTGGAACCAACCCGAGAGCCTTAAAAATACAGAGTGATTAAACTTTCATTTCAGACAAGCAGATACAGTACATGAAATAGGAGCTTTTCCTCTCTTCTTTCAGACTTCTCCTCGGATACTCCTTCTCACAAAGAGTCACATCATCCTGGCTGATCCCAAGGCTGCTCAACCCAAAACAGTGATCACCTTGAATGACATTGAGAGTGTCTCCGTTAGTCGCTATTCAGATGGGCTTCTTGTGCTGCACATTAGAGAGGTAAGCGGAGGGGGGAACGGGAGAAAAAGCTTTCCTCTTTCAAGGTTGGTGAGGAGAAGAGGTATAACAGAGTAGAAAGTGTAGAAAGTTCTCTAGACTGAGGCAGCTTTATTTTTATCTATAGCAATTTGCTTTGAAATAAGCATAACCGCTCCCATTACAAGTTATGAAATTGCATCAAGTTTAGGGCTTGGGGAAGAGCATATTTATAGTGTCAGAGCTGAAATAAAAACCCTCTCGAGTTTGAAGTTGTAGGTGCTCCATCACTGGAGGCTTTCAAGAAGAGACTGGACAACAACTTGTCTAGAGGGCAGTGATGGCTAACTTTTTAGACACCGAGTGCTGGACAAATCGTGACTAATGTGTTGCGGCTTGTGATGTCATCACCAGGCGCCGCTACTCTCTTTCTGAGCATGCGCATGACCCCGTGACATCATTGCCTGGCACCGCTACTCCTTTCTGAGCATGCTCAGTTCTGGGGTGATGCTGGGGCGACTTGGTTCACGTGCCAGCAGAGAGAGTGCTGTGTGTCCACTGCAGGCACGCGTGCCATAGGTTCGCCATCATTGATATAGGGCCTCAAGCTTGAACAGGGGGTTAGACTAGAAGACCTTCGAGATCCCTTCCAACCCTGCTATTCTTTTTGAAAAGCTAGATCTGATGTTCAGCTTAGTTTCTTAAAAAATGGCTTTGAGGAACATACCTTTTGGAAAGAAAAGGAAATAAAAAGTAGGAATACATCAACAGTTATCAACTGTGTCAAGACCACAGGCAGTCCTCGGTTTACAACCAGTCACTTAGTGACCGTTCAAAGTTATACCAGCACTGAAAAAAGTGACTTAGGACCGTTTTTCACACTTTTCACATTTGCATTCCCTTGGTCACATGATCAAAATTCAGACGCTCGGCAACTGACTCATATTTATATGACGGTTCCAGTGTCCAGGGGGTCATGTGATCGCTTTTGGTGACCTTCTGACAAGCAAAGTCGATGGGGAAGCCAGATTCACGTAACAGCCGTATTACAAATTTACCAGATGCAGTGATTCACATAACAACTATGGCAAGAAAAGCCGTAAAATGGAGCAAAAGTCACTTAACCAACGTTTCACTTAGCAACAGAAATTTTTGAGCTCCTTGTGGTCGTAAGTTGAGGACTACCTGTAGCTCCTTTGTGATTTTGTTTTGGTTTTTTTTATTGAGTTGTAGTCCTCCCCACCCCCTACCCCTAAATACCAACTTCCTAAATGATCAAAGGAAGTGAATTAAGCCTGGGTAGAAGAGTTTTAAATTCAGATTCTTCGGGGAAAATCACAACAAAGTGAATTGAAGTGACCAGGAAATTAAGTTCTAAAGCTTGTAAATCATGAGAAAGATAAGAAGTATTTTCAACACATGTGACTACTGTTCTCTTATAGTCTTCCACAGCAGACACCAAAGGGGACTTCCTCCTTATTAGTGAGCACATGATTGAACTGGTTACCCGGCTCCACCAAGCCATGCTGGAAGCTACAAAGCAAAAACTGAAACTCCAAGTGGCTGACGAGTAAGAACAGAATTGGCAGTGGGTGGGGAAAGGGAAGCGTTGGGATGAGAACTTTCCTTTAGATGTTTGTATCTTTATTCTCTTTTACTTGCATCAGAAACCTACAAAGATTTAAACTGAAAGGGTTCTGAAAATCCAGAAGTTTGAAAATCCTTTTCATCCTTTCTTGAGGCCTTTCTTGAGTCATTCCATTTGAGACCCCTGACTTTAAAGGGGATAAAGGAGAGTTTGGATCCCATTTTGCCAAATCTTTCCTCTTCCCCCAAGATTAAAAAAGACTATATGAGCCCCGGTGTGTCAGAAAATGAATAGGGCACTGCCTTTAGCTGGATTTAAGGAATCAGGCTTTGATGTTGGAAGCTACCTGAATTCACAGATAAAATTTGTCACCAAACTCCAATTTGTTGATGTCAAGCGTGTACATAAATTACATATTACGGCCTGTAAATCTGGAGCTGTTCACCCCTAATTATAGTTTTCCTATGTGGTTTGTTGCATTGCATTCAGGCTGTTTAGCTGCAGCAATTAATACATTCCACACCCTTTCCCCAATTATAGTAAAGTAACTAATAATTAAAAGATGAAGCATTATAGCTTCAACAGCTTGCAGAAATAAATCCCACTTGACGGCTCCCAAATTATCCAGCAGTGACCTACACTGAAGTTAAATAAGTTTCTAGAATTAATTCTCTTTATTTCCTTCTTTGAAATCCATACTTGTTAAGATTTCAGAAGTGGTTTATTCTTGTTTGCCTCTTAGGGCTAAGAGAATGTGACTGGCCCAAGGTCACCCAGCTGGCTTTGTGCCCAAGGCAGAATTAGAACTCACACAATCTCCCAGTTTCTAGCCAAGCTGGCTATAATTCTAAAATCAAAACTGCCTTATAGTTGTTCTCCCCACACTTGTAAATAAGCTTGGAATGGAAGGCCTCCACACAACAGATAAGTAGTGAAGCAAAGTTATAACACGAATTGTGTTGTTTTGTTCAGCTGACCTTTGATTTGATCTCTTACAGATTTCTGGTGAAGTTTAAGCAAAGCAACATCACCGTCAAACTTGTGAAGACAGATGAGACACAAGCCATAGCTCCCGTCTGCAGGAAGAAAGGCAGTCATAGGATGGAGGTGTTGGTCCATTAAAGTGAAGTTATTGCTGATTCAAAGGCAGCTACATTGAACTTTTAGGGACTCTGGAGCTGAGAATACGATTTAGACTTGACCCACGACAGGCATTGGTGCCTTCTAGGTTTCTCCTCGGAATGTTTACAGTATGGAGCAACATGAATTGCATACATTCCAAGGCCAATCCCTGCATTTGCAGAAGGTGTAAATGACAACATCCATTGCCTTGTCAATATCTTCAGAAGTGGCTTCTTTCTATAGATGCTTTAGGTGGAAATTCTGACGAGAGTGTCAATTAAAAACAAACCAAATCAAATCAAATGCCGATTCTGCTTTGATTTAAGCTGCTTCGCCGGGCCATACCATCTTTGGGGACACCAAAGAATCCAATTAGCTACAGAGTACAAATTTATTTTGAGCTTTCTGAATAATCTCCATCCCATTTTGAATTATTTATATATATATATTTTTAATATATTTTTTGCATATCTGCAGAGATCTCCAACAGGGCAATGGCAAACTCTCATTGAATTATTCTTTGATCACATTGAATCTCTGCCCCTGATTTAATTTTAAAATGAATGTGAAACTGGCAAACTGCAAAGCAAATCACTAATTGCAAACATAAATTGTTTCCAACAATGCCCCGGGCTATATAGACCCTAAAAACAGTTTTAGAAAGTGAAATAATGCATAGGTAAAAGTAAAGGTCTCCTCATCCAATCAAATCTGACTTTAGGGGGTTGTGCTCATTTCTGCTGCTTAGCTGAATGAAGACACTTCTGTGTTCATGTGGCCAGCATGACCATATGCTGAGGTACACAGAACGCTGTTACCTTCCCACAGAAGTGGTGCCTATTTATCTACTTGCATGTTTACATGCTTTCAAACTTCTATGTTGGCAGGAGCTGGGACAATGCTCTGCTTCCCTTATGGGTGTTCTCTGATCAGTTATTCCCATTATATGTTGTCAAATTCACATGTAGAATTGGTCAAAAAGCATTGGTGGGTACCTGGCTTTTTCATGCATATCCTGCCTTTCCACTAAGAACTTCTAGGAAATATAGTTGGGGGTCACCCCTGATTTATTCTTAAAATGATTCTGTGAATTCAGCCGGGGTCGTTGAAAGAAAAAGATTGATTCAAAGTCATTCAGTGAGTTCTATAGTCAAGTGGGGATATTTTAAGCATATCATCACATCAACATATTGGGTTGAGTGATTTTGTAGCGCTTGCATACCTATCCTGTTTATGGTAATTTACTCAAGGCTGAACAGACCAACAGCAGGAAAGCAAAAGTATATCAGCCAGCGTTTCTGAAGCTAAGGCTACCCTGAGTAGTTTTGTTTTCACAGGAACCTGAAGAATAGCCCTGATTCAATCCAAACTTCAGAGATTCAAGCAAGCGTTTACCAGCCTCTCCAAGGACCAGAGTTTTAGGTTTCTTACATGAATCGAAGGCAATGACACACCAGACACAAGAAATCAGATAATTGTTTACAACAAAGAATTTGGGTCAACGCTGCCCCTTAAGTAAGGTTGCAACCAACTGTTAGGACATGCATACCCTTGCTTGATAAGGAGCCTCATTGAATGTCTTTGCTCTGTGTCAAAGCCAACGACTTGGAGGCCGTGATTTCTCCAGGTGTTCTGTTGCTGCCTTTGTTTAATCAGCCTCACGATTCCTGGCTTGGTGTCCTGGAGGCTGGAATTCCACAGGTGTGAATGGAGCAATTTCTTCAGATTCAGAGTCCTGGGCAGAGTATGTGTTGAAGATGATGGCCTAAGTCCTCCAAAAATGGTTACCAGGGCATCTTTGTGCCACAGTGAGCAAGGCACAACGGTTTCACTATTAAATGCCTTTAATAGTGACAGCAGCCATCAGTGAGAAGACTTATAAACAATGGGATTCTCCATTCTATGCACGCATATTCCTGTTCTTTGCTTTGCCGTGGAAAGAGGCTGTCTCCGGTAACTATTAAGAATTGGAATTGCTAAATGGATCTCTTATATATTCTTGTGTCAGCCTTCCACACAATCTAGCATTCTCTATACATAACCCATCATCTCCCATTGTGACTGAATAGGCCAAGGGCAAGGCCGGATTTAGATGAAAAGAGGCCCTAGGCCTTCCACTTGTGAGGCCCTTTCACCTCCCATTTTTAAGTTTGTAAATTATGTAAATTAGATGAGAGATAATACATCATTGAGGCCCTAGGCTGAAGCCTAGTTAGCCTATAGGAAAATCCGGCCCTGGCCAAGGGATTATAGATGTGTGGATAGTCCTCAACTGACAAGTATAGTTGGGATTGGAATTTTGGCCGCTAAAGGATGCAGCCATTAAGCAAGTCGTCATGCGGTTGGTCCCAACGTTATGATTTTGACTGTGGTTGTTGAGAATCGAATTTCTCCCATTGACTTTGCTTGGCAGGAGTTGACTGGGAAGGTCGTAAATTGCAATCATGTGCTCAAGATATAAACAAATGTTCATATCTTGAGGACCACATGTATTCCAGCATACCTGGAGATCAGTATCTTGGGAAGAACAGGATATTTTCCTTAGTGTTACAAAAGGTACGGGAATTGTAGACCTTTGAATTGTGCCAATTGTGGGCCTCTGGGTAGCTGGCCTTCAGAAATTGATAAGTTCATGGGGCCAGGAGCAGCAAACCATCCAAGTTTCCATGGCAATCACACTTCTGCAGTCTCGTTATTTACTGGTTCCCAAAACCTTCCCCGTTTTGGCTCATATGACCTTTGATGTAGCAGCTCTTGGTTAGTATGCTCTGAGAAGGCCTCCTTTATGAGGCTTGGGGGATGGATCCTAGAGGGGAAAGATGACCTAAGCCTTAACTAATAGAAACACTATTACTACTTTTGCCTTTTTCTTGTGAAGCCTGTAATTTCAAATAAACGCCCTGAAGAGAGGCAGACCTCTTTTGATCATCTTAATGAATGGACTGATTCCTTCAAACATGATTTGAAATTTCCATGAATTCTCAGGCATATGTGTCATAAATGCCAAAAGAGGGCAAGATATATGGCATGAAAGTGGATTAATTATAGACTGGCGTAGGCAACAGGATATTTGGTACTAATTTGCCCACACGTATCTCCCTTGGCCTCTGCCACGACTCATTCTCAGGTTATTTTTGAGATTCTTTTAATTCAGATAAGAAACAGGTAAGCTTCAAAACAAAGTGTTACCATCCTTTAGCTCCACATAGGATCCAAAGGCATTTTTATTTAAAATAAAAATGATGGATGACTAGAACCATGACTTTGTTTGAAAGAGTGCTCACAGGCAAGGAGGGATGGAAGACCGAGATAAGCTGCAGCTGATGAAGTAGCATCTTGTTTTCTAATGTCCATGCCCATTTTGATAGCTGATACTTGTAATGGCCAATTTGTGACAGCATTTCCTGCACTTTCAACATTCTCATTAATTTAAAAAAACAAAAATGAAGCGTAAGGAAATCCATAATTTTATTCTTTTTGTCCATCACAACAATTTTAACAAACTAAAAAGGAAAGAAAATGATTCAAAGCACTGATGCCTTCCACAATGTATAGTCTCATCAGGAACTGAGACTCTAGCTTCCCTTCCCCATCATGGCACACAAGCCAGGAATTCTAACCATTGACAAAGAAGGGTTTATCAAAAGGATGGGGATTACAGGTAGTCCTCAACTTACAACCGTAATGATGTCTGCCCGTTACAATTGTAAGTTGTAATGATTATAAAATGACCTGATTTTGTTATATATATTTTGGGCGGGGGTGATCGTTATGTGAACACAGTGGTCATTGGTGCAAACCTGCTGTGATGCAGTTTTCCTGAAACCCATAAAATGAAGTCACGTGACTAAATGCGACTGCTGTCGAATGCGCAAAGTGAGGTCACATGACCACAAGGGGGTGGTGGCCATCAGAACTTCAAATCTGCACCGTAAGCCCCCTTTTCAGGTAGGTTGTAACTTCGAATGATTGCTAAGCAACTGGTTGCAAGTCAAGGACTACCTTTATTGGCTTTCCAAATATTTCTAAACTGCCGTTCTCAGCACTTTTCACCATTGTTCATACTGGATGAGGCTGCAATCAATCAGATAACCTTCAATCAATCTCACAAGTTCTATAAGATAACTGAAGAAGGTTTAGCTTCAACAGTCCTTTCAGGACATAATTGTCTCATTTGCGTTATTTCTGTTTAGTTTAATTGATATGCTGCCTCCTTCTCCTGCATTTACAAATATTTCTAAGGATTGAACTCTTTGGTGTGAGATTTTATCATATGCTTTTAGATGTCCAAATACACAAATTATATTACTAAACTTGAAATATTGCTGCAGTTTTACATGAATTTGGCTAAAACTTGTAGTTGCCTATACATGTTTCAAATGCAAAAATTACAATGTTCATCTATCCTGGTACCTACTAAATATTTTGGACCAAAATTCCCATTATCACTAGTATACATGGTCACCTATTGATCGACAACACTAAGAATAAAATCTAGAAGGCATCCAGTTGAAGGAAGCTGGCTATTAAATCACTGTATTGTACCTGTTTAATGGATATCAAAGAATGACAGTTTTTGGTTTTCTTTTAATCCTCATGCTTTTATTTTCATAGATTTCAGACTTCAAAAAATGTGGAACAATAATTTGCCCTTTGCCTTCTTCTCAGATGGTTTTTGGAAAATCCTTGTTGCAACCTAGCACCGCTTTTGATGTGGTCCGCTTTGTATGTTTTTAGATGTCCATCATACTGCATTCACAGCCATAGTCTAGTACCAGCGTGGCTTAAAAATCAGTTCTGTATTTTCCTCCTCTCCCTTTTTTCCTAGATGATTATAATTCTTTAAATTTTCAAATTGCTTCAGTTTTAATGGAAGAGAGGCTTGCATGTGCTACATTCATTTAATTATTCTGGTTTTTTTCTATGATGAGAAGTTACCATGTCTTTTTAGTAATCGTTTAAAAATGAAACTAGAACATAAATCATTAATATTGCGATTTAAACAGTCTAGATAAAGGGCGGATTACGAAATGGCTCAAACAATATTAATTTAGTTCGTGATCAGCATTAAAAACTAACTCTGAAAGATGTCTAATAGACTAAGCAAGAAATAGTAAAGGTGGCCTTTGCAAAGACCAAATTATGAGGGAGAGTCTGGGAATAACCCTGTAGCAGAAAAAAAGGAAGTAAAAAAATGTGCAAAAGTATAAGAATTTCCCAAGCATGCCTGAAATATTCTCAGAGCAAGTTTTCCTTGTAGATTAGTTCGCCTACTAACCGAACGCAGTCAGGAGGACTATCTGTCTACAGACTATTGGAATTATCTGTCTGGAATCCTCTGCAATCTTTGAACCAATCCTGAACAATGGAATCAATGTCTTATTACTGCACAGCTATAGCAGTTCCCAACCATAGCTTAGTGACAGACATTTTGGAGGTATATCCTTCCTTTCCCTAGTTATCAGGATCTCAAAGATCCAAGGTAGCATATTAAGTTGGATACATCAATGGTTCTATTTGGTTTAGGAAAACTGTGCATGCTCTTGCCCTGATAACATTTTAGAGTCAAAACCTAGATGAGCATCACTTCTACAACAGATAGGAGGATGGTGGGAGTACACGTAACAAGGAAACTGGCCTGATGAAATGAAAGATAAGATATATTCTGGAAACAAGTAATAAAAAGAGCATTTAAAAATCCACCCAGGGATGAAAGATTCTAAAAACAATAGATTTCCAAGTCCAATCCATCAGTGTCAAACTTTTCTCTTGAAATCTACTATCTCTCCACCCTAAATGTTCTCTTTTGGTCGAGGGTAAGACCACAAGAACAATTGATCAGTTAGCCTGGTTGGCATGTAGCTTATAGGGAGGTAAAAGAGTTTTGCATCCCAACCAGCTGAGTAGCGGAAGCGAGGATGCACAGCAGTCAATGCATGTTCCATGCAGTTGGTAACCAGATGAAGTTTAGGATTGCAGTTGGCTTGCATTTTACTCGTTCCTTTTATCACTACAGAAAGAGAAAGGGGAAAAAAATGAAATAAGAATACAATTGTTCTTCACAAAATGTAAATTAGAACCATCCTAAGCCTTCATTTAACAACCTGTATACAAATGGCCCAGACCAGTGATAGCTAACCTTTTAGACACCGAGTGCCCAGATGAGTTGCAGCTAATGAGTCGTGGCTCATGATGTCATCACCTGGCACTGTTACTTTCTTTCTGAGCATGTGCATGGCCCTGTGACATCATCGCCTGACGCCGCTACTTGTTTCTGAGCATACTCAGCTCTGGGGTGATGCTGGGGCAACTTGGCTCGCATGCCAGCAGAGAGGACTCTGATTGCCCACTGCAGGTATGTGTGCCATAGGTTTGTCATAATTGATCCGGACCATACCTATTCTTTCCAACTATAACTTTTGCTCATTACAAATTTAAGTGCCTAAAATATAACATCCTGAGAAGCGTGGATTTCATTTATAAAATAGTCAGTGTAGTAGGAATGCATTCAACTAGAAATAATGCTCAGCGTAGCAGCATAATTTGAATATGTAGAAGAGTTTCTATAGATATATGATTCACTGCATCAAATGCATTTGCTCCAAGACATTTCATCTCTTGCATCCAATTAACAGGGGAGGTTTTAAATAACTCCCACCTGAGCATACATCAGGCCTACAGCAGCTTAGCAATTGATGTGTTCCCAATCCCCAGGTGTTTCCAAATAAAGTTGGAACAGCTCACAAAACTAGAATAGTACATATAAGTTAGTTATTAGAAAATAAAAATCAAACCTTCCAAAACCGTGTGTAATAATTTCCATGGAATTAATTTCTCAACATTTGAGTCAGCCTCACATGCTCCTTATATAAGTCATATAACAACTATGCCCTTCTTTCTTACAATTTCCCCCTAATATTATGGACACTGAGGACAACATATTTATTTTGGAATCCAGTTGAACAAAGTTACTCTTTGGACCCATTGTTCTGAGTATTACAATGTTTGGTTCAAGTTTCTAACCCTTATAATTGCAAGAATAGACATGAAACTCATCAGGTGGTTTCCAACAGGATTTTTGAAGTCCACATAATACAGGTAGCCCTTGATTTACATCCACTCATTTAGTGACCGTTCAAAGTTACAATGGCATTGAAATTATGGTCATTTTCACACTTATGACTGCCACAGCATCCACATGATCAAAATTTAGGCACTTGGCAACTGGCGTGTATTTATGGCCATTGCACAGGTCACCATATGTAACCTTCCCAGTCAACTTCTGAGAAGGAACATCAATGAGGGAAGCCATATTCACTTAGTGACCATGTGACTCATTTAACAACCGCAACGATTTGCTTAGCAACTGTGGCAAAAGGTCATAAAATGAGCCAAACTCACTTAACCATCGCCCCGGTTCGTAATTGAAATTTTGGTTTCAATTCTGGTACAGAAAACCACATACATTGTATAGAATGGGCAATGAGGAGCGCTACGGGAAGTCTTTCGTTCTTCTACTCAGCGCCCTCGTCTCACGTGTGAATAGAGGAGTAAATGGGGAGACAGAATTTCTACCTATTCCGATGATACAGAAGATCATATCATTTAATATAATTATATATTATTTCCTAGATGAGGAAATAAGTTTGTTAAATTTCTTTGATAGGCCTACTTGAATTAAAGTCCCATTTAAGGGAGAAGCATTCAAATTAACAGGGGGGGGGGAATTCTCCATCTGTTAAGAAACTTTGACAGCTGTCTGCAGTTGAACTAGAAGTCATGGACTCTGTATTGTGTGACATCAGGTTTTGAGAAAATAGAAGAATCACACTCACATGTCTTATAATAATTCTCTCCATAGGCTTCCTTGATTTCTTTTGGAAGACGTTCCCAGATTTTCCTGAAGTTTTCGTGCAGGATTTTGTCATTGGTGATTGAAGTTTGGAAGTAACCGGGCTCTATTATGCAGACTTTCACTCCGAAGGAGGTGAGTTCTAGCCTGGAAAAAAAAATCATCTACCACAGGTCCTGAAAGATAATTATGGCTGTGACATCTTGAAAAATGTGGGAACATGGACAAAAAGAAAGAACTGAGAGTAAAAGAGAGTGGAGGGAGAAAAATAGAAAATTCTGTATGAAAAAGTATTATAAGACAGTTTAATCTCCTCAAAAGGAAGCATGATATTCAAATAAAAAAGCCTACTTAAATATATTTTCCTCTTTAAATAAGACAGTCAATTTACAACCATTTCTGTTGTGGAAGTAGATGAAGAAAGGATAGGATGCAACAAATACAGATCTGAACTCTAAGTGACAAGAGTTAGGTTTGATGCGGAAAATGGAAGTTATATCTACACAGAAAAAAACTAGAAACATGCCAATTAATGTATGTGCCTTGATAGACTATGCACTGTTCTTCTGTCAACTCTGTTATATAGAAGTGAGATTTGGATATAATATAATATATACAAATATAAAAATGCAGTGAGAATAATGTATTTAAGAAGTATTGCCTCTTTGTGTGTGTGTGTGTATTTACTATGTATAGTAAAGCAAAATGAGATGTCCCGTTTAAAAAAAGTACTATTTTTATCTTATTTATTCCCACCTTCGAGTAGCTTACAATTAAAACGTCAGTCAAGTTTCAAAAGAGCCTTTTCTGCCATGGTTTCTGTCCTCTAGAACATCATACCCCCAAGGTCAGATCTGTTCCCACCCTTTTGGCCTTCTGAAAGTCCTTGAAGATGTAGCTATGCCAACTAGCCTGGGGCCCCGTTGTGAGTGGCTAAGGCAATAGAAGACACCCCACCTCCTCCCTATGTTTTCTCCCTCCCTCTCCATCCCGCGTAGTTTTATTTTAATTGAAATTTTATATAGATATAGTTATATGGATGGATGGATGGATGGATGGATGGATGGATGGATGGATGGATGGACGGACGGACGGACGGACGGACGGACGGA
>JANHFO010009897.1:329552-340064 GCA_032468095.1 Pareas carinatus | reverse complement strand
GACCACTGTTGTGTGTTTGTCTGATTGTTTATTTGTTCATTTGTGTATTTGTTTGTTTGAAATAATTTTTTTTTAAAAAGAGAGAGAATGGATCTCTAAATATTTTCTTCAAACATGGATGGTTCATTTAGAGCTTAGATTCCTCATTTCTAGATTTTAGTCTTTGAGCAAACTGAATTGATTTCCTGCCGTTTCGTTTTCCTCCATGTGGCAGATTAATCTTTTATATGGTACTTCTAGTGATATAAAAGCAAGGGACATCCTCCTTCAAGTCACATTTGACTGCGGATGACTTCATGGATGCATCCATGTGGTTTTCTAGGCCATAATAGAGAATTGAGTTTCTCCTGCTTTCTTCTAAGAAGTTTTGCCTAACTTTCTAGTCTAGCCTGCTACCTCAGTGTTTCCCAATGGACCAAGTAATAATCAGATTCAGTCTGACTTCTCTTTTTAAAGTCAGACAAAGTTTGTTACGTCTGGCCTGTGCAACATTCAGAGGACCGTTTCCTTCACTGGAGTTGGCAAGCTTCTTCCACATTTTCCAAGCAACAGAAGGAGCCAATGGAGGATGAAGGAAGATGAGAGGTATAGCACAACATATCCCAAGGGGACCAAGTTAGAAACAGCTGCTCTAGTTCCTGCCTTAAACCCTCTGTTTTTGATGGGAGGAAGAAAGGGATGGATTTAAGAAAGAAATGTGTCCTGTGGGGGGGGGGATAAAAGCAATCTTGTGATTTAACACTAAGTTGCATTGTTCATCCTTGGACAACAAGTTTTGGAGTGCATGACTTCAGACATGGCACTGGAAGGCAGAAATCACAAAACTGCGTCTCGTGTACTTTAGCCAAGTTGTGCAGGGGAATTCACTGGAGAAAACAATTACAGGCAGTCCTCGACTTGCAACAGCTCATTTACTGGCCATTGAAAGTTACAACAGCACTGAAAAAAAGTGAGATGACCGTTTTTCACACTGGCCACCTTTGTAGTATCCCTGTGATCACGTGACCAAAATTCTGACGCTTGGCGACTGACTCATACCCAGGATCTTTGCTTTGTGTCGTGGTCATAGGATCACCTTTCGCAACCTTTGGACAAGGAAAATCAATGGGGAAGCCAGATTCACTTAACAACGGCGGTGCTAACTTACCAACCGTGGTGATTCACTTAACAATCGTGGCAAGAGAGGTCGTAAAACGGGGCAAAGCTTAACAAATGTCTCACCTAACAACAGAAATTTTGGGCTCAATTGTGGTCGTAACTCGAGGACTCCCTGTGGAAGATTAAGCGGTAAAAGGAAACCAGGCCATCAAAAAACACGATGGCCGGACACCATCAAAGCTGAAACCAGCGAGAGCATAGAAAAACTCAAATAAGCAAGGCAAGATCAGAAGACGTGGGGAGATCTGGCCCATAGAATCGCCAGCAGTCAGGACGCGACTGAATGGATCACCTCAGCAGCAGCAACAGCCATTTTCAAGTCTCCAAAGTGCTTCTACTTGTGCACATCTCTGTAATCCTCATAACAAATCTGTAAAATGTTCATTTTTTTTTAGGAGGGGAGGGCGATTAGAGGTACCTTTCAGGTTTTGCGGAAATGGTAAAGGAAGGTTAAGGAAATCTAAGCAATTTAGTCAAATTGAGCTCCTTCCTGTTAGCCACCCAGAAAAGATAAGGAGGCCATATCCAATCTGACCTCTTTCCAACTAACAGAGCAGAGGAAAAAAAGGCTTTGAAGCCGAGAGGAGAGTGGCCTAAGGCTATTTAGTCAGCGCATTCATAACTCGGTGAACATTTGAACTTATATAGAGAACTTCCTCTCTAAGAGTTTGCACACTACATCATGCAACGCTGCCTGCTAACTTCTCTAAGGCACAATCCTAGCATTAAAAACAGGTTGGACTTAGGCTAAACCCTGGAAAAGAGCCTGCTGCAAGTGAGCCAGGCACGTTTCATAATTGACGTTTCTCATCTCCTGAAAGTTGCAAACAGATATGTCCAAAGCAGAATTTCCCCCTCGGGAGGACCCTCCCAATGTGGATTCTGATTCCCACTTGTCTCTCCTTTAGTAGTCTGAGGATTCAATCGAGTGGAGCAGAAGGTGTCCTTGGGATAAGTGATACCAAAAGGTGTATGTTTTAGTGGGAGGGGGAAACATCCTCAAATTTCCCTGATCCTGTGGGAAACCTAAGGCTCGTCTTAATGGCAAGGCAGAGGGGGTGGCATGCCCAGCACCTGAGCCAGGCAGCTGGCAGCATGGCTGTGCTGGGATCCAGCTCTCAAGTTTCCTCCCTCTCATCATTACATCCATTAAAGTCCCGTTCAGCCAGCATACAAAAGGATGGAACAGCAAATTAGCAGTAAACTCTTGAGCATAACATGACCCAGCTTGCATTATTAATGTCACTAGAGAATGGGTAATGTGAGCTTCCCTTGAAGGTCAGGGCTGAAGCTTGCTTGATGGTAGCCATAGGTGACTTCTCACCTACTGGTGGGCCAGGCCTTTCAAAGAAGATTGGCGGAAAGTGAAGCTTCTTGTCCAAGGATATAATATTGGATGCTTAGCACCACTTAAGCACCGAGTGTTACAAATGTTTTGGGATTCTTGTGGAAATGCTAAAATTCGATCTTCTGACCCAAACTTTCATTTGCCTGTTGTGGTAAGAACCCCTTCTCCCTATCTTGTCCATCTGGTGCTTCATTTGATCTTTAAATGCCCTAGTCCTTTTCTGAGGAACTTTAAAACTCACTGTACATGGTTTTGTATAGAAACGTATCATGATTGATTTTGTGTATAAAGTCATATGGATTATAATCTGGATTTTGGATAATAATCTGCTGCGTGCTACAAATTCAGTTGTGCAGCATGGCAAACAATCACTTCAGCCATGTGCAGACTGCAACAACTGCAAACAGCAGGGAATGTCAGGCTAGTGACTTCTTTAGCTAAATTACAGCAAGCTTTAACACTGGGCTCCCCAATCTCTGGTCCACGGACCGCTACTAGGCTGTGGTCAGTTGGAACCAAGCTGCGCAAGCATGGGAATCTCCATTTGCACAAGTGGTATGTTCACAGGTGTGTGAAACCATTCCCTCCCACTGTCACTACTGGTCCATGGAGCTGGAAAGGTTGGGAATCACTGCTGTAGATTATTCTGTTTACCAACTGCTTTCATTTCCATCAGAACAAAGCCTATTCTCTGGCCTAAAATCTCATTACCTTATGTGTGTAATCAACCAATGCTGCTGCTGATTTCAAGCTGTATATCATTTGGATTATTAGTATAGACTTTCCCGCTAAAGATTTATAGCAACATCATTGGACAGGGTTATCCAACTCTGGCAACTTTAAGACTAGAGGACTTCAATTTCCAGAATTCCCCATTTCACCTGAGAGTTGAAGTCCACAAGTCTTAAAGTTGCTAAGGTTGGACACCTCTGGTTTAGCATCACCCAGCCACCATTCAAGTGATATAAACCTTTGCTTTACTGTTGTATCAGCCTAAGAGTAGTAGGAAGACTCTAGAACAATGATGGCAAACCTATGGTGTGCGTGCCGCAGCTGGCACACAACCCCTCTCTGCTGGGATGCGAGCCAAGTAACCTCAGCATAGCCCGAGTTGAGCATGCTCAGAAAGGAGAAGTGGCTCCAGTCAATGATGTCACGGGGCCATGTGCATGCTCAGAAAGAGAGTAGCAGCACCGGGCAATGACATCACGAGCCATGACTCATTAGTTGCGACTCGTCCAGACACTTGGTGTCTAAAAAGTTCGCCATCACTGCTCTAGAAGGATCTTTTCTTATTATTCAGTTACGGCTGACCACCCTTCCATAAGTCACTAGAAAACTCTATAGGCATCTGTCCCCATTGCTGACCTTACCTCTATTGTGTCTCTTCTAACCCCCTGCCAATATAACACTGTCTTGATTTTGCATGTGTAGCATGTGATAAGTAAAGGAATTGGTTGATACTTTGACTTTGTCACCCTCGCCTTTCAGCATGCAATCAGCTGCTGAGAAAAACATCTGCCAGTCATGCGGCTCCAGCAGGAATGGGTTGAGTCTGGTTACAGGACCCTGTCAAACATCTCTAGACTGCTTCCTGCACTCCTGTCCTTCTATATGCTACTCTGTTATAAGCTGAATTGAATTTAAAAAAAACCCACAATAACAATGCCTTTGACTCAGGAAGAGGACTGAGTCATAAGCAGTACTTTTATTTCCAATTTATCTCTTTTTTCCCCACACTGTTCTTTATATGGGCAACAAATGCCCACTTCAAGATTCCTCAGTGCTATATTTGGAGGGCATTAGGAAGGGGGGATATATTTATTTATTAAGATAATTGACTGCGCATCGTATTCTCACCTGACTCGGGGCAGCTTACCATCAGGTAAAACTTAGTATAAAAATTAAAACAGTAAAATAATGAAATGATTAAAACATTTAAAAGAAATAGCTAAGATAGCGGGGGTATGCAATAGAGTGTATGTGTGTGGGGTGTGTGTGTGAGAACTTCTAAATAATATAATAACCACCCCCAGGATGACAGGCTCCTAGGCAGGTCTCAACTGGCAGGGCCAGGTTTTCACATCAAGGGGTAACATTTATTTATTTTTCATATTTATATGCCGTCCCTCTCCATAGACTCAGAGTGGCACGTTCCAAGGGTGGGCACTTCTCCTGGACCCCGCCAGTCAAAATTCATCGCTTGACAGGGTCAGCCCCATGCTCCTGCTGCCACCATGAGTTGGGTGAGCTGATCCCATTGGGCAAGATGGTTCCTCAGATCAGAGATTTTCAAACTGTGATCCAGGGAACCCTTGGGTTCGGTGGCAGGTGGCCATGGGGTCCACAGACAGCTCAAGAAAAATTTGGAAAAAGTAATCTACGTGAATGGTCAATTCGTAATTAGTTGAATTTGTGGGAACGGGGTCCGCCATGTAGGAACGACATACTTTAAGGTCTGCAGCTTGAAAAAGGTTGAAAACCCCTGACTCAGATAATCTGGACGCATGCCACAAAGGCCTATATTGATAATAACTAAGACTTTGAATTGGACCCTGGAGCAAACTAGCTGCCAGCACAGCTCCCATAAGCACATTTCGCATCATTGATCCCTTTGTTTCAGTATGACGCGATTACAGCCTGTTACACATTTTTTTGCACTAAATTATGGTACAGGTCCTAGAGCCAAAACACTTACAGTATTGCTGGCTGAGCGCTTTGACACCATTGCACAATGTGGGTAGAACATTGAACACATTGCTGGTATATCCAGTTCTTTAGGGAGATCACAGCAAAATGGCAGCAGGCCAGGTTTGCCAGGAACCAGAGAAGAGAAGATATGCCCACCTCAGCTTGAAACAGCAATTATATACTGCTTTAATTCCATTTAGTCGACTTTACCGTGATTCTGTGTAATAGGTGAAGAAGCGCAACACTTGGATGGTCTGGATAGAGGTGCAAATACGACCTTAATGCTGGCACAACAAAGATATCTGAAGCGTGTCTCACCCATGGGTTGGGTAAGAGATATGAGCAACATTGTGTGGGCATGGCAGAACTGCCTCCTCATGTTGTAGGACATGTTTGCCTTGTGTTCAACAGGGGAGGCCATTCAGGCACTTTACCTACAACCTAACCTCTTTGCTTTGTGCCTGCGCTGCCCATTTCATTCAATATTTTTTTTAAAAAAATGAATTTAGGATTTGATTAGTTTGATCTGCCTCAACCAACTATGTTTCCACAAAACAATTCCCCCCACCACCACACACAGAGACACCAATTTTGGTGCATGCTAAGATTAATGAAGCGATTGCTGTTGTGTCCAGCGAGCGGCAGCGCGGGAAAATCATGGGCCACGAACGGACAAGCAACGGCCCCCGCAGCGAACCAATGGGAAGTTGGCACAGAAGCGCTTCATGGAAGGATTGGCTGGCTGCTCCGGCCTGGGACTTTTGAAGGAGGCTATAAGGGGGAAGCGACGAGTTTTACTCGTCTCGGTTCACGTTTTGTTAAATAAGAGTTGTGTTGTTGCACGCTCGTGTTCCCGTTATTCGCCAACCCACAGTACACAACAGCTGTAGGGAATCGTTGAACAAAACAAAAATTCAGGAAGACAGAGTAGGAACAAAAGAGTCAGGGACTTTATCCAGAGTTTCCTCACAAAGCCGAGACAAGTTTAGGCAGGCTTGGGATTTCACAAAGGGAAGGCCAGAGAAATTGAGTCTCTTTAACCCATTTCTCCACCCAGTGAATATTCTTAGAAGAGGGCACTCAAAACTAAATGTCTCCCACAGATCTTAGGCAACTTACAAGGAGGGAATCGAAGGGGATTTGATGCAGGTAGAATCTAAAAATAAGAATGATTATGTAAAGTGTAAGTCTATCGATTTCAAATGTAGCTCAAGTCTGAACAGGAGGGTAATTACCACCTATAATCACTGGTGAGAGCAGAGCAGTCTGCATGTTTTCACATTTTGTTCATAGAATCCTTTTATCTATACCAGGTGCAGCCAAATCTTTTGGCTTGTCTAGGCTGCGCTGAGTGAAGAGAAATCATTTTGGGCCACAGGTAAAATATATAATATACTTAATGTATATATAAATAACTAACTTCCTTTATTGTTTAATTTTTTTATTATAATCTTGTGGGACCACATTGCTAGCTGTTCAGGGTTGCAGATTGGACATGTCTCATCTAAACCAAGTCAACTCTGGGCCAGTTACTCTCTCTCAGCCCAACCTACTTCATTGCATTGTTGTTGTGAGAAAATTAGGAGAACGAAGACGTGTTGGATATGTTCGTCACCTTGGGTTGTTTGTAAAAAAAATGATAAAAGGCGGGCTATACATAAATAAATGAATACATTTCCTCCTGTGTACCACCCAACACAAAACTGAAATAAGCGCCTCATATTTGAAGCAAGCACCACAATTCCCAAATCTTGCCTTCATGAGCTAGAGTGGCAAATCTGAATGCAGGATGTTTAGGCTTTGTTTATTTTCCCATATCATCGTTTTTAAATAGTTCAACCTTATGCATCTCTAGTCGAACATAAGCTTCATTGTATTTGACTGAATTTGAATGTAAACACCCTATTTGGAGTGGTTTTAATTCTGTCCATAATTATCTGGGATTAAGCTGCTGTGAGCTGCTGGCTGAATCTTACTTCTCAACAGGCATGCAAAGGACTGCAATATTAAGTCCTGCTGGTTAACTATCACTTAACCTTAATGGGGAACAAAGACATCAGGGTAGCTTCTTTATATATATATACACAAACCATATTTATTAACCAACTTATTCCATCCTGATTTCTTGCCTTCTAATTCTGCTGGATTTAAGAAGTGCAATGATAAAAGGTTTTTGCCCAGGTTTGTGTATATATGTGTTTATCCATGTGAGATTTTAAAACTGGGGCTGCAGAAATCCAGATGATTGCTATTTTGTGTACCTCTTTTGTGCCATCTAATCCTTGTGCAGCCAGTCTGGCAATTCTTCAACTCCTTTTCTTTCGTCACCTAATTTGACTGCTTCCCAATGCCATGAAGCGGAAATGTGTGCTCTCTTCTTGAAAGGCTAAAAGGAGATGTTGTCATCCCATAGTAGGAAGTAGCCAGAAATAATCCCTCCCCATTGCTCCAGATAATTTGATGTGACCCATTTTTATACCAGAAGGCATCCTCGTTCTTAATATAATCAGGCTTAGTCTCCAAATTTGGGAAATCAGACTATATCCTGAAATAGGCTGGAATCACTCTCCCGTGGTTATTTGAAGGATTCACTCAGGCGAGAAGTATATAAGAATCAACCACTAGATAGATAATCCTTCTCCCAAAGGCTGTGCTGAAAAAGCGCTACAGGTAATCCTTGATTTACAACCGCAACTGAGCTCAGAAATTTATGTGGCTTAATAAGATATTTGCTAGGTGAGTTTTGGTCCATTTTACAAGCTTTCTTGCCACAGTCGTTGAGGGAACTGTTGCAGTTGTTAATTCAGTAACAGGGTTGTTGAGGGGATCTGACTTCCCCATTGATTTTGCTTGTCCGAAGGTCACAAAGGATGATGACCCGGCGACACTGCAGCCATCATAAATATGAACCAGTTGCCAAGCATCCAACTGACCAAGGGGGATGCTGCAGCGGTTGTGTGAAAAACAGCCATGAGTCACTCTTTTCAGTGCCGTTGTAACTTTGAACAGTCACTAAATGAACTGTTGTAAATTGAGAACTACCTGTAGTTGAAATCCTGTTGCCTTGGGAAGTTTCTTTCCCTCTCAGGCCTAGAGAGCAGAAACTGAGTTCCCACTTGGGCTACTAGTATCTAGGTTTCCACTGACCAAGGGAGAGGAGGCATGAAGAACACCTCAAAGTCACAGGTTATATCAGGAAAACGGGAGACAAAAGATATCTGAGACGCTGGCACTGGAGCAAAAAAGCGCCAAAAAAGCGACCTTGACTTTGCACCAGTGCTTGTTACCTTATGCAGCCCCAATCATTTTCAGCCATCCGAAAAGGGAAAAGTTTGGAATTTTCATTGGTCTTTTTGAGATGAGATCTTGAGCAGCAACAAACAGAGGTGAGCAAAGTCAAAGGAAAACAGGAATTATTTACCAAATAATTTTTTGAGCAGACATGACACAAAGTAAGCCATTTTGATATACTTTTCGGATTCAGCAGCCTCGCAATATTGGTTATTGAGAATCTACGGTGGAAAGATGCCATGGTCCTCCAGTTCAGGTGTGCAAGTTTCCCAAACAGATGCAGGTTAGCTACTCCGTGGCAGAGACAGATGGATTATTATGTTGTTTTACGTATTCAGGGTTTACGACACATACCTTTACGACAGTGATTCCCAACTTTGGCATCTTTAATGCTGTCCGAGGAATTCTGGGAGTTGAAGTCCACACATCTCAAAGTTACCAAGGATGAGAAAGTTCTCGATTTACAACCATTCATTCAGTGACTGTTCAAAGTTACAAAAGCACTAAAAAAGTGACATGACCATTTTTCACGCTTACATTCATTGCAGTAGTCCTATGATCATGTAATCAGTGTCAACTGGCATGTACTTTATGATGGCTGCAGTGTCCTGGGGTCACCTTTTGTGACCTTCTGACAAACAAAGTCAATGGGAAAGCCAGATTCACTTACCAGCTGTGTTATTAACAACTGCAGTGATACACTTAGTAACTGTGGCAAGAAAGGTAATAAAATGAGGCAAAATTCACTTAACTGTCCTGTTTAGCAATGGAAATTTGGGTCTTAAGTGAAGGACTACCGGTACTATAAGACAGAGATCTCCAACTGTGGTCCCTTTAAGGCTTTTGGACTTCAACTCCCAGAATTCTCCAGCCAACCATGCTGTCTAAGGAATTCTGGGAATTGGAGTCCACAAAACTTAAAGGCACCAAGGTTGGAGACCTCAGCTATACCAATTTGCCTCCTCCACTCTGCCACCACACATTATCTTATCTCACTTGATTTGAATTTTGTGAGTAAAAGAAGAGTTTATTCAAGGCATTGATAGGTCATATAGGCTATCTTGGAAAATAGCAATGATATTGGCTGTAAACCCGTTTCCGCCTTAGAATTGTGTCCACCAATACAAAATGGCAGACACAGAGAATGATAAACTGGCATGGTTAAAAAAATAAACTGGGACATCAAGAAATGATGAAGAGCAACTGTTCCAGCTTGCCTTCTAGGAAATTGGACAGACAAATTCTAATCCCGCCTTAGGCACAAAGCTACTTGGGTAGCCCTTGAAAGAAAGCAAGGGCAAACCATTTCTGAAAAATATTGCCAAGAAAATTGCATGAGCTTGTGCTGGTAGATGCCAGGAATCAAAACTGATTTCAAACCCTCAAAACCTGTAGGGAAAAAATCTGTTTTCAAATCATAAACATACTACCTGACAAGTAAATTCAACTTTCTGTGCAGGTGTTAGGAACAAGGTTAAAAGGTATACAATACTGTACTTTCTGATGTTGTGAAGTGGGTTTGGGTTGGACAAGACCATAGACATTTAAGCCTCTACAGCTTATATTATGCATTTTTTTCCAGTCTGATATTGATTCCATGAAATGTATGAATAAAAACACTAAGGTGACTACTTTCCGCTTAGAGTACCTAAAATTAGTGGCCGTGTTTCACTGATCAGAATTAAGTCATGCTTTCCATATCATAGTTTATTAAAAGTCAGATTTACTGAATTTGCTGGATTTACCCAAAATAAACCATAAACCATGGTTTACAAAATGTGGCGGCTGGGTTCATACGTCATGCTAAGCCAAAACCAAGCAAATCTTCTGGTTTACTTTGATGTGTGAAACTAGTTCCAGGTTCTGAGAAACCTGTTTGTTTGTTTGTTTGTTTGTTTGTTTGTTTGTTTGTTTGTTTGTTTGTTTGTTTAGATTTATATACCGTCCTTCTCCCGAAGGACTCAGGGCGGTGTACAAAAAACAAAAAATGTAACATTGAACTTTAAAAAACTATTTACAAAATA
>JANHFO010009897.1:312827-325694 GCA_032468095.1 Pareas carinatus | reverse complement strand
TTTTGTCTTCGTTCTGTGTTCAATAAAAGGTTGAAGTTACTGTGTCCTCGGTCTCGTGTTTTCGACCCACAAAACAGAGTCAGTTGCAAAGTATATGAAATTTGATCATGTGATCATAGGGATGCTACAATGGTCATAAGTGTGAAAAATGGTCATAAGTCACTTTTTTCAGTCCCGCTGTAACTTCAAAACAGTCACTCAATGAACATTTGTTACTCTAGGACTACCTGTATTGCTTCCATGTTTACTAACAGATGCAACATACTTTCATACTGAATATAATTAAACTGCAGGCTGTGCTTATTTGCTTCAGTTGTATCTTGGTTGTGATTGTTCTCCACTTCTAACTATAGGTGCCCTTCTTTAACTTCCCTGTTTTCTGTATACAATCTATACCAGATCTGGGCATTTTATGGCCTGTGGGCCACATTCATTCTTTTGGCTGTCCTTCTCTGGCCCATGGCAGCAACAGCAGAGTGGTTATGGGGCAGTAGCAGCGCCCTCCACAACACTCCCAGTTTCTCATGTGACCCCTTGGGAAATATAATTGCCTGCCCCTGAGCCATATTTTCTTTCAAAGTGTCCTCGATTTAAAATGTTTTTTTCTCTCACTTTCTTTTTAATGTGCAACAAAATAGTTAACCTCAAGCAAGTAATATGCAGTAAAAGTAGCCTCTTCCCAAATCATGTCACTATAAACTGTAAACCCCACTTGGCTTGGATACAAAATAGTATCTTCCTCACATTATTCTAATATACCCTGCACCTCTTTGGTACCTCTTTGGTGATTACTATGCATCAACACCAAAGAAAGTGAGGTACTTTAACCCTTTGTAAGCAATAATATAATTCTAGTCAAAATGCTATAAGGAGCCTAGTGGCAAAATGGTTAGAATGCAGCAGCACAGACTAATTCTGCCCACTGCCAGCAGTTCAATTCTCACCGGCTCAAGGTTGTCTTTCATTATATATGTCTATACATTTATATATACCTGCAGTCAGAGTAATATATATTAATTACTCCTCCTGAAATTAAAATGAATTATGATTTCCAAAGAATGGAAGAAACAAACTGGTCTTCCAGATGTTGATATGAGCCCCAATTAATGTGGCCAGTTTCAGTACTGGCAGATTTAAACCTCTGTGGCCATCACAGCTGATAACTGCTTATCAGTTATCAGCACCTGCTTTTTCTTTTGGATATCTGAATTCCCTTGCAGTGAACAGCTATCTTGAATCTGGAGTGTTAGTTATTTTACCTCAAAAGGGTTCAGGGAAAGACATGTTAATAATAAATCTTTTGAAATAAAAAACAATGACCAAAACATGTTTTGGACAGTTATATACCTGTGAAAAGTTCTAAGGCTAAGTCCTAATGTGATATGTGTGGTTTGATATTTTGTGAACTCAAACATTGTGGTGATTTCAGTAAATTATAGATAAACCATGCTTTATTATAAGAACTTAAACAGTGATTATGCTCAATCTTCTTAAATACTAAGAAACATCAAATGAAGCTGACATCCATCTGAGTTTAAGCGTAATGTAGTATTTCTTGTTGCAGGGTAAGCAATTTGGTGTGATTGGGTGCTGAGTTTTCTTTTGAAAAGGGTCTTGACTTCTAAAGGCCATGTGATTGGTACCAACATGGCATGGATGGATGACCAAACATTTTGGTATTTGGGGTAGAGATATTTATATTTTCCCCAATGAGAAAGTTAAGCAAACATTTTTGGCAGGTGGTGAGTGGGTGTCTTTAAAATTTGCATGGATTAAGGCATTTTTTTCCCTCTTTGGCTCCACCTTAAAAAAAGTTTAATATTATCCATCCTAGGAATGTGCTTTAGATACCATCAAGTTGTTGTCCACTGTTAGATTTTTCTCCACAACAGGAATTTCCTGTGGGCTTCAAAACGGATTGCCTACACATTGCCCACCCTTGGGGATGGTAGGCATTAAAAGCAAAGAGAAGAAGAGAGTTTCTTCGGGAAGAGAAGAGAGCACATCAAGAGATGTGTGTCTATAGTTGTCAGGGGTGTGCAGCTACTTAAGATAACCTTGTTTGTGAACTTCTAGGGGGCACTTGAGGGATAATACAAAGTCATGGACTGGACCAACAACCATTGATCTGATTCAGCCAATTATGAGAGTTCAATAATTCTCATATTCTTGTGGCAAGAGACCAGTCTAAAGATGCTGCTGTGTTGATGTTGATGATTCAGAACTTCCTTAGGTGCTATAACACTGGATAGGCGGTGTGTCAAAAAGAAAATTATTAAGTGTTGTTATTATATAAAAACCACTTTGTTCTCTGGTTTTAAAATCAATGTGTTTAGCTGCATTTTCAGGAAAAGGACAACAGGGCCATTAGTTGGTATTTATCCCAGGAGTAAGCTGTGAGCGAGGCAATTAAATGTGGCTTTTTTATAAGCATGTCCGCACCTGTCTTTGTGTATGAGTTAATATACAGGCTAGTAGTTGTGAATGGCATTCAGCTGTTCACATTATGGAGACGACTGAAGCATTTTGCTATGATTATTTTTTCTTTTTGCAAAAAGCTTCAACAAATAGCCTAAAAGAACATTTTTGAAAATGATCCAGTCTTTGAAAAGACCCCACATTAAGCATGCAAACTTGCTTCTTAGTCCTCTGTTCTCAGTGTGGGCTAATTCAAAGGACCACACCAGAGGCAGATGAATCACTCCAAAAACAACTTTATTTTGCAACACTCACATGTTAATGTGGGAATCTTTCACGTGGTTTGAATGCAGACTTCATCACTTGTTAAAAATTGTTTTTCAAAATGCCCTGAATTGTGCCATGATGAAGAGCCTTTGTAATATACATAGACAAATTGTAGAGCCCATTGTGGCTTCCGAAAGCTTAGCATGAAGCTTTCAGAAATCCTTCAAAAATTGCCCCTTTTCGTCATTTTTATATGACAAATGAAGGAAATGATTACATACTTGTTAATTGGGATTAATTAAAAGTCATTTTACTAAGGTTTGTGACTAAATTAAATCAAATTTACCTTTCAGTCAAGTGCAGCTCACTTCAAAATACTAAACACTAAATGCCAGGAATTATTCTTGACCAATAAAGTCAGTCAGTCAAAGCGGCACAGTTCATTATGATACCTGTTTTTTTTTACTCAATAACCAGCATGGGAGGGGGTATTTAATTGAGATCCTAGCAGGTTGTATATATGGGAAAGTTTCACACTTTCCTTTCCTATTCTAATCTCAAAATTATCCATCTTTGTTACTATATTAGCCCTATAAAAATATGCCTCTCTGATAAGAATAGGAGGTTTTTTAAAAAAACATTTGGGCACATGTAGCAATTCTAGAGTTGCAATGCAGAAAGAAAGGAATGCATTTCCCCTCTGGGTATGTTATGATCTGAATGGATCACCTTCCAACGACCCAATTTTACTCTTTACGATTTATACCGAACAATGTCACTTTTGGTGATGTATTTAGCACAATACCAAGCTTGGTCCAAACAGTTATACTTCCATCTTTAAAGAGTACGGAGTGAGTTCTTTATATTACAACTACAGAGTATTCATCAAGTACTGACATTTCAAACAAAGTTAATTTCTTTCATTAAAAAAAAAAATCTGAAATATTACCTCATAGTTGTTACGCTGTTTGCAAAGGTAGAGGAAAAGCTCTTATATTATCTTGATTTTTAGCCTTCCTATTTAACTTTTCTAAATTGAATTGCCTTGCAATGTTTTTCTTTTTTTACTTTTTATTATATTGTAAGATGCCCAGAGTTGTTGTATCAGTGAAGATGGTTGGCACAAAAAGTTAACAAATAAAAAAATTAATTATAGGGTGTGTGGATTCTTTTGTATTTGCTTGCATAGTAAAAATGGTAATGGATGAGAGATAGGGGAAAAAAGATTGACTATATTGATTTACCCAATGGAAGTTGTCCTGAGAAGACTAAAATTGAGTTTTAGTCATCTATGCTATAATAAAATTAGGGATTGAGACTGGAATGTGCTTTATTGATATCCCTTTAAAACTGTGCAAAAATAGTCTTCTGAATAAAGATATTATAATTTTGACTTGGAATGTTGAAATCATATGTTTTTGAGTGGAAGGTCTGGCAATACTGCCTACTTTTAAAATGGAATTGGATTTTTTTGTGAGTGGGGGGAGCAGATTGTGCTTCTCTCTCCAGTTGTGAATATCTCTTTTCTATGCTCCAACACTGGAGTTTTTAAAGAGGAGATTGAACAATCATTTATCTGAAATGGTATCTGAGGTTGGACTAGATGACTTCCAAGATCGCTTTCAAGTCTGTTATTCTATTATTAAAGTCTTGCTGTGTAGTATTTTATAAGGATAACCAAGAACATGGTATCAGGGCTTTATTAGTGAACCTAAAATGGTTTCATAATGATGAATAGTATTTGTTTTGACTCTCAATTAAAAGAGTTTAAAAGAAACAGTAAGATGGGAATTGATTCTAAGAGCCGGAGGCCATGAGGGTTATGAAAATCCTATGGATGCTGCAACTATCACTGAGAGTTGCTCCATCCCTGGCTTGTAAGCCGTTCCATGTGACCACCATGCTGTCACTTACTCCCATTTCTTTATCTTAAAAAAGCTTCATATCCTGCCCTATATTTGCTTGAGCTGGAGCCATTTCTACTGCCTGAGCTCATCCCACATCACAGAGGATAAACATTGCAGATGGCACCGCTATGCCTCAATAAAATGAGAGAAGCAAAGTGTTAATGTTAGATAAAACTGGTGACAGAAGAGAACAGAGGTGTGCAATATTATATTTCAGGAAGAATCGCAGAAGCCCAGCTGCTTCTTTCTTCCATCTGAAGAGATTCGAGTAAATGAAAAGCTTCTTTGTCAGCCAACGATGGTCTAATGAAAGATATTTGATTACAGGAACAAATAGTGAGGTATGGGGCTAATGAGTTGGACTAGGCCTGGATAGGCCAGGGTTCAATTCATTCTGAGCCGTAAAGATTATATCAGGACAGGCACTGCCTCTTGTGCTTGAGGTGATAAAATGGAGATTCCCCGTAAAACCTGCCTTGAACCCCCAAGAAAAGACAAGGTATAAATCTAACAAACAAGAGAACTCCAAGGGAGCTTCAGCAATATGGATGTGTATCTAAAAAGCTAGTTTGGTAATGAAACAATTACAAGAAAACAGCCAAGCTCAGAGAGCATCAAGAATCCCACAGTTCAACCCTGAGCTATAAATATTCTCTTCTATTGTGTCTGTCCCTTAGAATAAGATAAATTAAATTGAATTACAATTCTATTCAAGCAATGAAAGGCTATCACTATCTAGTCTAGTCTAGTCCAGTTGATGGGTTTGTGGTAAAGATAAATTCATTGTGTGTGAGAAGAACTATTAACCTGATACTGATGAAAGAAAGATTTCCTGTTATATAATAATACCAGACTTATTTTTGGAAATTTATTTATGTATTCATAAAAGAGCCAAGTTTCTAGCAGAGACTTGGCAATGGTGATGAGTTGGGCATTCCAAAATGAAGAACTTTCCCTTAAAAATAAGCTAATGAGGATTAAATGCCCTCAGATATGGGATCCTGGTCAATTGTTTAGCTGAAAAAAATAGTAGGTATACCTGTAACAGGTATAACTGATCCGAACAACAACACTTTTTATTGTTATAATTTAAATTTATAAAACCCCAAACTGAGGTGATAGATTACTTTTGGTTGTTCCACACATGCAAAGTAAGTTACTCCTAAACTACTGACACTGTTAAACTCTTTTGTTTGTCTGTTTTTCATTGACTGTGCTGCAATACCTTTAACAAAAGCATGATAAAATTAAGGCTCAACTGAAGCAGTTTTTCATTTCATCTGCTTCATCTGATGAATTTCTGCTTGTCAGAAACAAGGGAGCGTTGCCCTGACCAAAAGTTGGCAACCCTGTTATTGAGTGGTGATGAATATTTATATGCAAATTCATCTTAGAATCATACATTTCCAGAGCAGTAGCTTTATTAGTTTGCTGCCAGAAAAACATCATATTGATATGATATCTTAAAGAGCCATGAATTCATTGTTACATAGGCTTCTAAAGACCAGAGTCTCTTTATTCAGATGTATGAAATGTAGGCATAATTTTCACTGTTCAGACTACTGCTTGATTTTTTTTAACATGGAAAATGGCAGGTGATCATCAGTACAAGGATAATTCGTAATTTAGAGCAAACTAACTCGATCTGCTGAGAGCCAGTTTGGTATAGTGATTAAAGCTAGAAACCAGGAGGCCATGAGTTCTAATTCTGCTTAAGGCATAAAGCAAGCTAGGTTTATACCTTAACCTATGCTTTCCTTAGGAAGGAAGCCATGGAAAAACATTAATTATTGTTTATCCAATAAACCATGTTTAGTTGATAAGTTCTGACACTGTGATTTTTAAATTATGATTTATTTTAGTATGATGAATATATCCAACTAATTGTGCCTAATTCTTTTTAGAGATCCATGGTTTGTTAGATTATCTGTTATAGAAATCCTGGATTAGTACAATGTATAAAGTAGATTTTTTCATATTTATACTCATTAATGAATATATATAATTTATTCATCAGAAACACTTTAACACTACTCTATCTGTATGTATATAAGAGGTGCGATAATTAAATTCTGAGACTAGACCCATAAATTGAAATAAAATTACCTGATTTAAATTTGACTGCCATCCCCTTCAAAATAGTCCCCTTGGACAGTTGTATACCAATCCCAGTGCCTCTTCTATTTTTGGAATGCCTCCTGGAAGTCGCATTCTTCAAGCCTGTCAAGCACCCTGTGCGATTTGCTTTGGATATCCTCCATCGTGCCAAAATGGTGACAATTCAGTTTCAATTTCATCTTTGGAAACAGAAGTTGCATGGGGCCAAATCTGGTGAATACAGGAGATGAGGAATGACGACCATGTGGTTACGGGCACAAAACTAGCATGCTGCGAGAACTCTGTGAGCTGGTGCATGGTCCTCATGGAGCATCCATTTGTTCTCTGCCCAGAGTTGTGGTCGTTTCCGATGAATTTTCACCCTGAGACATCTCAAAACATTGCAGTAGAAATCAGCATTCACTGTTTGAGTCACAGGGACAAATTCACGGTGCATAATCCTGTGAATGTCGGAAAAAACAATGAGCATACTCTTGGTTCCGCTCTTGACCTGTTGCACCTTCTTCTGTCTTGGAGATTGAGGGCTCTTCCATTGTGAAGACTGCTGCTTGATCTCAGAATCGTATCCATAGACCCAAGTCTCGTCACTGGTAATGATCCTGGACATGAATTCTGGGTCATCCAGGAACCGCTGATGGAGATCTTGACAGACTTTGAGATGGTGTACTTTTTGCTCTTCTGACAAAAGCCTGGGCAAAATTGATGTCAGGATCATTTGAACCTCTTCAAATGTCATGCTGACGATATCCGCAATTTCTCTGATGGCTCTGCATTGATCATCATGAACAATTTATCAAATTTTTGCAACATTACCAGGAGCGTATGGCCAACCTGGTCTCCTGTTGTCCTCCAGCGATGCTCTGTCATTTCTGAAATGCAAATGCCACTCAAAACACCTCACCCGACTCATTGCTTCATTCCCATAAGCTTGCTTCAACATTCCATGGGTTTCATTTGCTGATTTCCTGAGTTTCACGCAGAATTTGATAGCTCTCTGCTCCAATTTCAAGTCCATCATGGTTTCGCAAATGCATGGATACATGTGCTAACTAAAATGTCTGTAACACAGAACTTAATGAAGATAGCGCTTTGAAATTTTGTAAAACTTCTCCTCAAGGTCGCTGTACGTCACTGCTGCATGTGCGTGGCAATCACGCAATCTATTCCCCCACAGCAAGTGCAGTCTCAGAATTTAATGATACACCTCAGACATTTTTTCTGAAAAGTCTGTGAATGAAGGCCTCTGCTTACATCTTCCCATAGGATTCTACTTCTACTGCTGCAAGATAATTAATGCTCCTATTACTCAAGCAGCCGTCTTTTGAAAACAGGGAAAATATACTTCTGTCCCTAGATACTACATTCATTGCTGTTATGGTTGCCATGTGGAATGTGGATCTACAAATCTCATGGCTACCTACAGTATGTCCCTTATGATATCATGTTGAAGGTTACAAAACCATGTCTCAAAAACAGGGAGCAGTCGCAATGAGCTTTTCCCTTATTCCACAATGGCTGAAAACTCAACCACGCTGTACCGTAAGTACAAGAATGCTAACTCAGATTCTTTTTGAAACACATAAGAGCAGGAATTCATACTTTCCTCCCTAGCTGTCTATGTGTGCACACATACCTCAAAGTACTATACTGAGGATAGGGGGAAACACTCAGTTGTTCTATGTTGCCATTTTTAGCAGTATCTCCATGACAAGATTAGCATCTGTTTCATCCTTCATTGGATCAGTCAAAAGGTTCAGCAAGAAGGCAGCACTTCCTTGCAAGCAGACAGAGCAATCTTTTGGAAAATAGATACTAAATATTGTACAGATCTCTTTACTCAGCTGTTTGTCACATAATCTGGATAAATGTGCATCGCCTCGACCAATTTATAGCACTTGTTACTGTATTAGTTTGACATATTTATAAGCCACATATTCCTAGCAAGCCAACATGGCAGTTAATACCACAAATCAGAAACAATATAAACAACCTTCAACAACATAATAAACCTCAAACATAAAATTCATAAATAACAATACTGTACTCAAATGATACCTGAATACAAACTTCAAAATATCAGGATATAGTAGTGTTTAAAGACAGAAATCCAACAAACAGGTGGGGGGGGCTTCTCGAAGAATTAATTCCTCAAGGCTAGTCACATTACTGAAGGGGTTCTTGCCCTACTCAACTAGGTACACCTCCAGACTGGCTCCAGCATTACATCTTTTGATTGATCAAAATAATTGAAATTCCTGATTTATAATATGCAGGAGAAGCCATTTTCTCTGATAAGAAAGGTCCATGCCATTGAGGGCTTTCTCTCTCAAAATATTTTGAATTTAATCTCAAAATTTAAGGGGGAAGCAACGCTCAGAACGTGAGGAAAGGAAATACCCAACAGAAGTTGTTCACTGCATTCTGGATTCACTTTAATGTCTGAGTTTCCTTCAAAGTCATTAAATGATCTTCTAGGAAGGCAATGAGAGCTTGGACATCCATTGTAAAAGAGCCATGTTAATCTATCGAGGCAAAAAAAACCACCTTAAGTCCGGTAGCACTGTTTCCAACTACCAAATGTTATTAAAAGCCATAGGTTTTCATAAGCTGCAGTTTGTTTCATCAGATGTATAGATTGGCTGGACTGATTGATATAAGATTTAAATTGGATGGGGGGCAAGAAGGGGGAGAGATGTTGGTTGTGCATCTGCTTACACCTTTTAATAAAATTGCCAGACTCTGATTTAGAACAAGAGCAGTAGACTTACTTACCCAGGCTGGAACATAGCTAATAAATTCCTTGTAGCAGGAAAAAGGTGATCTTTGCCATTGCATTGACCTGAGACTTCAGGGACTGCAAAGGATCAAAGAGCATCCCTAGAAGGGCTTATTTTCCTTTTAAGAAATAATTATTCAGATTAGAACAGGTAGAGTCTCATCCAAACAGATTACGCCTCCTCGGAACCATCAAACCATCTGGATTCAATTTTAGTCTGTTGTCTCTCATTCAGCCTGCAATCTGGTAACAGCAGGAGTCCACCAGAGAGCCTGACGCAGGTAATAAAGATGCAATATCTTTGCTCCTGGACACAGAAACATGAGATTCTGAGAGAATCTCAGAATAGATGACATCAATCAGTTCACCAAGGCAGGGTTCCATCATATTAGGTCAACCTGTTTGTTCCCTATCTGGTCACCCAGAAAATATGTCTGATTTATCATCAACATGCCATTGATAGAAGAGAGGCAGCAGTGGGATAGCTTATGTCCATGACTTCACCTAACTGCACCTCTGTCTCCTGAAGGTCGATCGCAATAGCACTTTCTCCACAAACTCTAAATTATTTTCTCTTTCACCCTATAATTGAGACCTAAAAATCAAATACGCTTCGCCCCTAAACTACAACCCATAGTCCAAACAAAAATACATTCATTCTAAATAAATGACCTATCCTGCTACCTAATACTTCCCTCTCATATCACAACTCCCTCCCTGAAAGGAATCCATAATACCTAGGCAATAACTTACCATGTTATACGCACTAATGTGGACCAGTTTCAATCGTTGTTCCAGAGGTATTGGCCTGGCATTTCATCCAGTGTGTCTCAAGGTCAAACAAAACAGTTACAGCAGCAACACTTGAAGAGGCCAACCTACCTAGATGAACAAGAGAAAGTCATAATATCAACAGTGATGTCAGAAGTCACAGATGACAATGACAGAAGCTGCATCAAAAACTATCAGCAGCAATAGTAAGCAGCAGCAGAGATGGATGACAGGCAAATACCCAGCAACACAACAGACAAACATGAAGCAGTACGCAACGTAAGCATATGTATGGGTAGAATCAGCGAAGAGCCACAGTGACAAAACCACAACACTCTATTCCAGCTTAGAACAAGCATCAGTGGCGAAGCCAAGACAGCTGATGAAGAAGTGGGGAGGCTGATGGTGAAATACTTGAAGCAACTGTGGTAAGACCAGTGGTGAGAGTTACAGAGATATGGCACAAGTCTTTTAAAATAATTTTATTACGAGTTTTAAAAAAGAAAAGTAAAACTAATGCAACTAATGAAAAGTAAGAAAGAAAAAAGAAACCAAATAGAAAGTTAAAAGTGCAAGAAAATAAGAACCCAAAAAAATAGAAAAGAAAGAAAAAAGGTACAGAAGTGACTTTTGATCTTTTTATAGCAGTTGTAAGTACAATTATAAATTTACCTCTTTATCTAAAGTTATAACATACCTGTCTTTCCATAGGTTATTCTGTCTTATCATTAAAACCCTACATCTGCTTGTTCCCCCCCCTTTCCATAGAAGGTTTCTAAAAGTAGATATTGTTTTTTCTTTTTTAAAAAAAGGCCATTTCAACAAGTTCAATCATCTTCACCAATCATTTCTCCATGTAGGTATTGCCATATCTTTCCATCTTTGTGCATACAATAATCTTGCTGCAATCATCACATACAAAAGCAAAGTTCCATGACTTTTCCCCCCAACTGTTTGCCTATCACTCTTAAAAGTAAGGCCTCTGGTCTCAATTGTATATTAATCTTTAAAATCCTCTGAATCAGTGTATGCATTTGAGTCAAAAGTTTCTACCTCAAGCAAGATAAAATGTTCCTTATCATTTTCCACATTTTCAACATATCTAAAGTGAAAACAACAATTTCTCTAGAGACATATAGCAACAGTATATTGTTTTGTAAAAATTCTCTTTAAGATTATAACATAAATTTCAATATTTTCCTTTAAGTCCTTTCAACCACATATTTGCCCATTGTTCCATCTGCAACCCAAAGTTTTAGCCCACTTAAATCATACATTATTTTACTTCTTGTTTCAGATTTCAGTAAAAGTTTATATGTGTTAGCAATTACATGTTCATCATTTGTACATAATTTCATTTCAAACTCAGTCAATTTCAAAATCATAAACTCTTTTGTCTACTTTAAATCTCTCTAACGAAATAAGAAAACCATTCATAACCAGAACTCTGCCATCAGTTCTCTTGATTTTATTTTGTATTCCCCTTGACAAAACTCTCATAAGTCAGTCATATGAGTTTATCTATTATTTCTCATCTATAATAATTTTAGTAATCTGTCTCTGTTCCTTTGTAATTCTTGGAAAATTTTGTTTCTTTAGGTATTCTTCTATAGATAGAGATGTCACTTGCTTTATATAAGTTAAAATAATACTGATGATTTTTTTTGCATGGCCACAATACAGTATCTCTCTTGCAATTTCAATATTATTTTCTTTTTCTTTTCACACTTTATACTCTAGCAATTTCCCTGGCTTGTTTGCAAACTCAAAAGTTTTTTTGGCTTTACGTAGCTCATTTTTATTTATATTGTATCTCATTGCTAACATAAACAACTGTCATCGTGAAAGCTTAATTTGTTTAGAAATGCATGGCTTCTCTGGGAATTTCTTTAATTCTTTTTTTCTCTTTGTCTTCTTCAAAATAGCTTGCACTTTAGATTATTTCTAAATAATTCCTTTATTTATTTATTTTACAATCCTCCACTCTTGCTTCTTTCTGCAATAACAGGTTCATTTAGTCTCCACCTAAAAAAATGGATTTCCTTTTTATGATCCAAAAAAGCCTTTGGTAGTATCTCTCCTTTAGAGACCCTAGTACTCCAAAATCCAAACCATATCTATTTTTGAAAAGGATCAACGTCTTTCAGAAAAGAGGGTGTACTCTGTTGATTTACCATTTTTTCATCTCCATATGTTCATAAGCCTAGAATTTTCCATCCTATCAAAGAAAACTGTTGGTTTATTTGAGCAATTTACTATTTTTCTGAGATGTTTTATCCAATTGTGGATAGATCGCTTCATTCCAATCTTCATCAAATACCAGTTTTAATACACTATGAAGGAAAAAGGAATAATTAATACATGGTTCAAGTACGTACAGTTGCAAACTAGATGGAAAAAGGATCAAAAAATTGGTATTATATACAATGATGAAAATCTGGTAAAACAAATTAGGGATCAAAGTCAATTTCATATTAAAAGATTGTATAATGTGCTGATAGAGATAGATTCAGAAACAGAACTGGTTAAAGACTATGATTAAATGGGCACAAAATTTTCAGGAACCTATAATGTTGGATACATGGGAAAAAATTTGGGTGACTAATGTAA
>JANHFO010009897.1:287648-302452 GCA_032468095.1 Pareas carinatus | reverse complement strand
GAAGGGAAGAGGGGGAGGGGAATTGGGGGGAGGGGAATTGGTCGCATGCCATCTCTCTTGGTCCTCAGACCCGTCATCAAGATAGGCCCCTGATGTTAATGGGCCAAGCCTGCGGAAGGGTAGGTGGGGATAGGGCTGGTGGACCAGGGTGCTCTGGATGAAAAGTCCCATGGAAAGGTTAGTAGTCAGATGAGCAAGACGCCAGGGTTCGCCGACCAGGCAGGACAGACTGGCTCCGAGAGGAGACCAAGGAGACGGTGGAGTCAAGGATTGGAGGAGATGGTGGCTGTGTCCTCTGTTGCTGTTGTTATGGGCACGGTCCTTTTCTCCTCCTCTTTCCAAATACTTTCTCCAACCTCCCCCCACTTCCGCTAATGAATTTTACAGGTGCATTCACACCTTCTGAGGCCCACAGAAGAATAGAGAAGGCCAGTAGCAGCTTCTGATTTTTGTCACTATTCTTGAGGCAGCTTAGGACTGCCTTTGCTTTTTTTGCAGCTGCATCACGTTGCTGTCTCATGTTCAGCTTAGGATCCACCAAGACAGTTGGATCCTTTGCATAATACCCAATATGACTTCCCACATAATTCACACCTTTTACTTTTCCTATCCAAATAAAGTCCTTTCTATTTCTACCCATTGTTCCAATTTGAAAGTTCCTCATCTTTGTGTTATCTGCAGATTTTATAATATTTTCCAATCCCTTGTTCAAATCATTTATAAATATGTTGGAACAGTGCAGGTCTTCGTATGCCCCTTAACACTTCCTTCCAATGATATATGATTATCCAAACCAGTGGTTGCCAGCCTGTGGGCTGGGGTTCAGCAGTGGGCCGCAAGAAAAATTTGGTGATCCGCAGGAAAATCTGGAGGTTATTTGAATTTTTTTGTATAGTTGTATGGTTTCTGAGTGTGTCTGTCTGTCTGTCTCTCTCTCTGTGTGTATGTGTGTGTGTGTGTGTGTGTCTCATTCTCTCTCTGTGTGTGTGTCTGTCTCTGTCTCAAGCAGAAACAAATATCACAGTACAATGTGTAATACTTAAACTTCAATTATTTTGCAATAATTAAACTAACTTTAATAATTTTTCTACAATTAAGCAACCTTTAAAGATTTTTGTTATGATCAAATAAGCATTTATGATTTTGTTATAATTAAATAAGAATTTTAAATTTTTTTATATTAAGTAGATGCCTTTTGTATTAATAAAGTGGAAGTTCTCTGATTATTATATTACAAATGTATGTATCTTTTAAAAAAATTCATATTAGTGGTCCGTAGGATTTAAAAGTATGAACTTAGTGGTTCCTGAGGTCCAAAAGGTTGGCGACCACTGATCCGAACAGTACTTTATCAATCAAATGGCAGAATAGTCCAGCCTACATTTTTCCAACATCTGTAATAGACTCTGTTTATTGTTATTGCTAAACTTGGAAACCATAGTCTGATCATATACTGTAGTTTGCAAGGTATTGTAGATCTATAGATCAAAGCCAAATGTCAGATTCCAAGTTTGCATGTAATGAATAATCTAATTCACAAAGTTTGAAAAGTTAAGATATAGGGGAAGGAGGAGGAAGGAGAGACTTTTGAAGGCATGGCACTTGTTCTTTAATCAATGAACCTAATATGTTCAAGTAAAATTGCTGGGTCTGGATTAGGGCATTTTGTGCTTACACAGCATTTAGTACTGAGCATAAAATTTAGCAATCTCAGACAGTTTAAAAGAATAATAGACTCTGAGATCAAGCTTGGAAAGAATAGCCTAACATTTGTAATTTCAGAAGATTAGGTAAGAGGGAAAATATCTGAGAGAGGAGAACATCATTTAAGAAATGAAAGTCTGCAGGACTCTGCTTGTAATTCCATACAAATTATATAATATGTGCAAGTTTACGCAGTGCACCCTTGCGTAATACATGTAGGTTTTTGAAATTGGCACTGTCATAGTGTACAGTAAGTTAAAGTGTAGATTGTAAACAGTTCTGATTATGTTCTGAACTCTGGGTGAAACTTAGCAAAATTTATTCAGAATACTGGGAACCTTCTGATTGTTGACTGCATATATACAGAAGATCTTTGGAACTTCAGAAGCTATTCTGGAGAACTGAAGTCTGAGAAAAGAAAAATCTGGAAAAATTAAGCCAGAAGAAGGTGTGTTTTTCCTTTCTATTTATTTGTAGAAACACTGGATGCTGTGGATCTCTGAAAAAAGAGTTCTGTGTGGAACATTGTTTTTTTTTCTAGAACAAGGGGAATGTAAAACAATATTTTGACATTTGACTCAAATATAGATCAGGATTTTTCTTCTTCTGGATATTTCCCCTGCAAAAATAGGGAATGAAACTTCTGTGTATGCAACAAATACATCCAATATTCATGTGGTTTTCAGTGTTTTCTGATATTAAATTATAAAATATAGAATAAATTATAGATCCATATAGGCTAGTAATTGTTAATATTGTGACAGTGTGAGATTATTCTGTCCAAATTATACACTTCTTTCATTTGCTAGTTTTGTTTTCAACTTTTATTTTTGAACCATCTCAGGTAGTAAAAACCCTATATTGAAGTAACATAGGTTACGGCATATGCCCTCTTTATTTTAATTTTGTTCAGCTGATTTAATATATTTCTATTTCACTTCTATATCACATCATGTCTCCAAGTGGTTAACGCTAAAATTACAGTTGGTTAAAATGCAATAATAAAACGCAGTATATAAAAAACAAAGTACAAAATCATATTAATGAGGACGATGGGGTGGAAAGGAAAATGGAAAACAATACTATTCACTTCT
Organism: Pareas carinatus; assembly: GCA_032468095.1. NCBI lineage: Eukaryota > Metazoa > Chordata > Lepidosauria > Squamata > Pareidae > Pareas > Pareas carinatus. The sequence continues at coordinate 299,654 of JANHFO010009897.1, read as the reverse complement.
AATATTCTCAGATAGAAGTTTGGATGTGCAGCAACATAGAACAGCCAAATATCTGTTGAATTAAACCATGGGAGGAAAAGGCCTGTACAGGTAGTACTTAACTCATAACACTTTGTTTAGTGACCATTTAAACCATTTACAACGGCTCTAGAAAAAAAGTGACTCGTGAGGTTTTTCACACTTAAGACCACTGCAACATTGCCAGGGTCACGTGATCAAAATTCAGAGACGTGACAACTGACTCATCTTTATGACAGTTGCCGTGTCTCAAGGTCATGTGATCACCTTTTGCAACCTTCTGACAAGCCAAGTTAGAGAGGAAGCCAGACTCACTTAACAACTGTGTTACTAACTTAGCAACAGTGATCCACTTGCCAACTAAGGTTGTAAAATGAGACAAAACTCCTTTAGCAACTGTCTCGCTTAGCAAGAGAACTTTTGGGCTCAATTGTGGTTGTAGGTCCAGGAGTTACCTGTATGTAGAGTTTAACTCCTATATATTCCATTAGGCAGATCTTCATTCTTTTCTGCAATGAAGAAGCTAATTTGCTCAAGTTGTGCTTGTGTGCTTCTGCCAATAAGCCAGTTCATTGACAAAGAACTGAAGTGTTTGTTCAAAATTGAAGAATTTTGGCCATGCCCCTTTGAAACCCTGCAGCTTCTAATCTTTAATTGCTAGATAAAGAGATGGATAGGGAGATGAATGAAGCTGAATACTGAATATCCATTTCATGGGGTGGGGTTGACAGTGATTGATTAATTAATTAATTAATTAAAATTTCTACAGCAGGCCATCTGACTCTTTATTGGCTCTGATATGGTATTCAGACGGCTTTGATTGCCTTGCTGCCCTTGAAAAATATCAGAATTGGCCATTCATGAAAACTAGGATATTAACCAAGGCAAAGTATAAGTATTTTATGGTATCACAATTGAAAAATCAGTACTGGTTGCCAATTTATTGTCACACAAAAAGGATCTAGACCATTAAGTTGCAGTTCAAAGATTTAATGCTCAGCCTGTACACAAGAACCTAATCAACTGAAGCTCAATACTAAAGTGGCAGTAAAGAAGGGTCAACAGAATTCAAGAGGGGCTGAATGTGGACCGTTTGTAACAACGTAATGACTTTAAGCTGATGACGTGCTTAACTCCACCCCTTAGCTCTACCTGCTCTTCTCCTACATTACTGTTTTTATTTTGTCCTGTCTTTATTTTTTATAAATAATGATAAAAGTGATGACCGTATCTAATATTACTTCCTCCTCCTATTTACCCCACAACAGTACCATGAAATGGATTGGGCTGAGAGAGAATGACTGGCAAAGTCACCCAACTGGCTTTTATAGTTCAAGCAGGACTAGAACTCCTGATCTCTTAATTTCTAGTCTGGTGCCTTAATCAGAATCAAAATCTATTTTGCCAGGTGTGTCAGGACACACAAGAAATTTGTCTCCAGTATACATGCGCAATACATACAACAAACAAACTGTGATTACAATCAAAGATACATTCATAATCCTTTGTATATAGAAGCATAAGGTACATTCATAGACATAAAGTACATTCACCTTGTCAAGTACATATAAGCTGCAGTCGACAAACCATGATCTTAATCATGAATACAATTCACAATCATAAGTACATTCATCATGTACTTTTGCTTTAACCACTAGACCAAACTATTCCCACTTTCTTTACCTTTAATACCCTAATTGACTTAAGACCAGACTGTTTGAGGGAATGTTGCTCCTACTGTGAACCTTCTCAGCAAGAGAGCCTTTTTTGTTTTTGAAAGAGTATTCCCCTTGATATCAGGAATGTGCTTATTTGTCACATGTAAGATGGCCTTCTGTCCCATGTTATAGAATACATTCCCCAGTGCTTGGTCCCTATTTTCCCACTATTTAGGAAAAGGACAAAAAACCCTGTTTTCACCAAGCTTTTAACTGTTAATTGAATTAATTTCGCTTTTAGAGTTACTGATTTTAATTGCACTGGTTTACTTACATTTTTTTAATTGGCATTTTTATTTGTTGAAAGCCAGCTTCCTTGTTGTTTGAAGAAAACAATGGGATGTAAAATGTAGTAAATAAAGGAGCATAATGTTGATGGCATCAATATGTCAAATGGAGAAATTAAAGAAAGCAATACAGAAAAAGTTTTAAATGATGCTTTTGGGTGCGGGAGTTAGCACTGTAGAATAAGCATGTCGTTGATAGACAAAGCTTTACATACAAGTTTTCATAAAATGTCCTCAATGTGAAAAAAATGTACATTTCTTACGCATACGTAAGGCTAGAAAAGGCCAGGTAATGTTTAAACAATGCAGTCAGTTTAAATAGAATGGGATATAAGCAGCATATGATTACCTTTTCATGACTTTGATAGGGAAATAAAGAATTATTTCTAATGCTGCTGGTTGATCAACAAGGCAGGAAACTCCTAAGAAGTTTTCAGTAAACCTTTATTCCTTTCCTGTCTCCCAAATTTCAGAGAGTACCAGAGAAGGAATTGAAAAAAATGCAAGAGCCCTAATTCATGATTATGATTTATTTTTGTGACTTTGTAATAATCAATGTGGGTTGATAGTCCAAAAAGAGCTAAGTTCCCTTTGCAAAGTGGTGTCATTTTAAGGAGTAGCATCTGTTCTTGGTGAAGATTAGAAATATCAGGATCACTTCTTGCATTATGATTTAAGATACATATATTATAATTTGATAATGGTATATGTCCATGTAAACATATGTGTGTGGATGCACACATCTCTTCGCTAGCTGTGCGAGTCACAGAATTTAAAATCATCTCCCCCTCACACTGCAGGACAAGAAAAGGTAAAAGGCAGAGAAAAAAGGAGGCTAGGATAAGGGTCAACTGCTGGTTGACTTTGTTTGTATATGTTTAAGTATGTAAACCTACATAGTTTGATCTGGAGGGCATCAGATTAGTAAATTCCACTGTATAACAGCTATTATTTCCTATAACAATTGAGTTTCCCTTTCAACTAATTGGAAAGTGATGATTGATGGCCAAAACAATGCCATCGAACTAGCCATGTTGTTTTCTTTAATTAATTGTGTGTCTGTATGATTAGGCCCACTAAGCCGTATCGAGAAGCAATATGGATGTGGATTTTCAGTTTTGAAAGAGGAGCCTCTGCTAATGCTTTTTATTCTTCTCTCTACACCTGTGTATTTGTATATCTGCCAGTTCTAGATATTGTTCTATATGTCTAAGGTAAAGGTTGTATGACCAAAAAGACTTTTTAACTATACACATTTTGCTAGACTTTAAGGTGGTTTTGAAGTAGTCAACCGACACAGTTGGATATTTTTAGAAAGGTTTATGGCTGCTCTTATATATAATACCAACTTTACTAAAGTCCTACAATTCCCAGGAAGACATCTTGTCAGAAGTACCTCTATTGCTAATAATGATCATTCTTCCAAGGGCAAGACATGTACAGCACTCAGATTTTGCCACTCATAGATGGACAATTCACATCACATGAAGTGATGATTCTGTGTGTGTGTGTGTGTGTATGTGCAATGAGTTAGTTTTGACTTATGGTGTCTACATAAACAAGTCCTTGCAGTGTTCTTGACAAGGTTCCTTCCTAGGGCTGAGAGAGGGTGACCAGCCCAAGGCTAACCGCCTGGCTCTTGATGTTTTCTCTGGATCTCAATAATTTTTTTGTTTTTGGCTGAACACTCTACATTCTTATATTTTTACATATATTGGTCATGGAATATTTTTACATATATTGGTCATGGAATATTTTTACATGCGTTGACCACTAAATAAACTTCATGAGGGTCCTATGGGTATGTATGAATAAACAGCGTCAAACTTAGATGCTTCTTTCATTTTCTTCATAAACAAAGTCACTCAACATGCAGAATGCTACCGTGAAAAAACATCCTACTTCAGTTAATTCAGTTAAAAGGAAAATTAAGTTGTGTGACTACTTCATTAAACTATTGTGATTGATTTGAGTAGCCCTGCTCTATATTTACTTATTTATTTATTAAATTTGTTTGCCTCCCCTCTCGCCTTGGAATAACTCGAACCAACTCTAACTACTCTAACTCTATATAGGTTTTACACTGTCATCACAGTAAGTGTCTCACCACACTAATTGTAGAACATCCCTATGATGTGCTTAAAAGACTTTTTTAAAATCTCCTTAAAAAGTCATTGATGCCTATTAGTATAAAAGAGGTTACAAATCTATCTTTAAAGTACCAGAATTTCACTTATTTGCAGACAGATCTTTTTTCTGGTTTATAGCATTATAAGTTACAAAAAATTCATTATAGAATACAGTTAACAACTATTAGAGTGGTATTTATACAATAGAAAATGGAAAGTGTTAACACTGTGATAATTTAGATGAATTAAACCTTTGGAGATGAAAAAAGGCTTATGTCATTGTTAAACATGATTTCTAAAATGTTAATGCACATTTTAGATTGCTTAAGTTGTACAATTAATATTAAATAGAATGCTGATAAAAAGTTGAAAAATGCATTGAATTATTTCAGTCAAAAATATAAGTCTTGAAATGGAGATTTGGAACAAGCGTGAATCTTCCCGATATTAGATGTCTTATCAAAATCTTTCCAAGAACTCAGTATAAAATTGTCTAGGAAGTTCCAGAAATATCACAGAACAACATTTGGGAATCTACAGACTGCTTTCATCAAGGCTAAAGTAATTGTTCATGACTCTACCATTAGAAAAACATTAGATATAACTGCGATCCATGGGAGAGAAGCAAGACGGAAGATGTGGCTTATTGAGAAAAACATAGTTCTTCATCAGAGGATGGCCCTCCAGACTTTTGTAGAAATGTGCTATGAACAGTGCTATGAAATGTGCTATGAAACGTGCTATGAACAGATAAATTAAATGTAGAACTTTTTTTTTGGTATGGATGACTATGTTTGATAAAACTAAAATTGATTTCATAATAATAAATGCGCATTAGTTGTCAACAGTTAGTTCTAGAGGCGATATTATTATACTTGGAATTGCTTTGCTGTCTCAGGCCTGGATGACTTGCCATCATTGAAAGAAGCATAATTTCTGGTTTTTATCAAATAATTACCTACACAATTTGCTTGTCAGCTGACACTAAATCACAAAGTGTAACCCAGACATCAGCCTCCTAAAAGTGTTGCAGTAGGATTTAAAGCAAGCACTTCATGCTAAAAACCCTCAAAATGTCTTGAGTTTAAGCAGTTTGCCATAGTGGAATGGACCAGAATTGCTACCCACCCATATGAGAGCCTGAACACCAATCATAGGAGTATTCATTTCAGTCATTGCTGCTAATGTTGGCTGAATTACTGATAGTTACTGAATCTAAAGGATCATTACTTTTTCACAAGACTGTACTTGCCAGGTAGCATGTGGTATAGTGGCTATCTCAACTTTATGAGAAGGTAACCTGCAGTCAGTTCTTCAACCATGAAATTCTTGGAGAAGATCATGATTTAATCGCTGTTTTTAATTTAACACCTTTCATTGGGTTGTTAGATTAAATAATGAAAAATTTCTTCTCAAGATATGCATTTCTGCCTCCGAAGCACCAACATTGTCCCAAAAGAAGAAGAAAAACTCCTCCTTTTTTCATTTTTTAAAAAATTTGTTTCTGAAAAGGTCTTGGTCAAACAGTGTGAGAAAGAGCAACAGTCCATTTCTTCATATGAAAATTAAATTAGAAACTAGGAGAAGGTTTTTTGAGGTGAAAAAAATCATCTTGGTTTTCTGTCCTTGAGATCCACAAAAAAGGAGAACACAAGGGGAAAAAATGGAAAGACAGTGCTGTATCAAAATAGGAGGATTTGAAATTCAGTATGCATTCTATTTGAGCTACACAAAATTTATTTTCAGTAATTTATGAAAAGTACATTTTAATTCTTGTTAATCTGATACTGTGTGGATAATTACCTGCTCAAATGACATCTTTAAATGTACTGTATCGGATGTGATTTTATGAGCAAATTTATAAACAAAGTTTTTATGATATTAACATATCAGAATGACTTATCAGGAATGCTTTCTGTTTTGCCAGGATGTTTAATAGTCAAATAAACTGTTTTTCCATTATTTTCTCCCCGCTTTCTGGTTACAAAAAATTCTAGCTCCATTTTAGGGATATACTGGCATAATATCAAGACACGTGCTTGGAGTTGTAGTTAGGCTAGCAATTATATTAGTTGTTTAGCAATGTTCCAGAGGGCTATTTACAGCAGCCTCTAAGTTGGCGGTATCAGGAGTTCTGAATTTAAAGATGGGACCAGCCTATAGAATTGCAAATTGTTTCTCTGAAAATGATTCCCTCACTGTTTAATTTTGTAAGATAAAATACTTGCGGTGTTCTGACCTACATAGAAGTTATGCCTTGTCATCTTAAGCAGTACATTCTGATGTTAGAATCATAACATTTGTACTTAGCAGAGAAAAAAGAGAATTGCCACTTTGGTGCCTTGAGTTGACAGGCTGAGCAAAACCCAAATTGTTCATCTCGTACAAGGTTATAAGCTGATGTGAGTATTTTGAAACTTCTAGAGTTCTGGTTGAAAATTGAGATGATTTAAAAACAATCTCATGTCCCGAATAAGTAAGATGTGAGTTGAGTGGGTGGGAAGCATCTTGATACTCAATTGACTCTTCAAATCTGGCTGGTTGTCATGTCACAGATGGTTGTGCATGCATGTTGGGGGCAGATGTAATGAATAGAACAGGCTGGGGTGGTGGTGTTTCACCTTCCATCCTGCACTGAGCAAGTGGCATCATCTGCTGCCTTGGCTGCCCTTTGCAGTTGTCAGCTGACTGACACACCCTGGATGTACTTAGAGTATTGGGAATAGAGATGGTTGTATTGGGGAGGGGAGGTTGGGCCTTTGCCAGACACCTGCTGTTCAGGGGATTGGCCTGCAAGGAATTTCAGCTACCAAGGAGAGCAAAGAAGAAGAGTTAATTTGTGTTCTGACCGTATTGCAAGAGCTGGTCCAACTCTTCTGCTGAGTAGTCCTGCTTAAAAGCACTGGTACATGAATGAATGCAGAATGTAAGGCATGAGACATTCTTAAAACACTGTAATGAGGAAAGCAGCATATTTTTGATGTCTGGTATTCTGTAGAACTGTGTTTTCCCCTTCAAGGTCACAAGACATCATTGTTTACCTAGAGCCTATACTTTATGTGGAGCTACTGAGAAATATTTGGTAAGGGTTTCCATCCATGTTATATAATAATTGGGTAGAAACAGGCCATGCTAATTATGTGATATGAAATCATCTATCTGAGCCTCCCAATCCAAGATTGAGAGACTTCCTAAAATCAGCAAGAGTTGCAGTTGGGTATACATGATGTTGATAGTATAATATTTTCCTCCTAACTGGGGATATTTTCTATTCATATGAGAGACAGAGATTGGAGAGAAGTGATTCAACATTGGGAAAGTTCTGGGTAAGAACAAGATTCACATTTCAAAGAATGGAAAAAAACAACAACATTCTAGTCCTGGTGATTATAGAAAAGAATAAATGCAGCATCTTTGAGCATGAACTGGCTGATAGATGTCATGTCTGCAAAAGAACTTCTTTCTGTCCTTTGTTATTATGTATACAGTTCTTATGTTCCTCTAATAATTTCCAGTATCACAGAAAGTTTCTTACTCCTCTCTCTTTGGCTATTAGAACATAGCTGGCCTTCCTGGATTGAATGATACTGTCAACTCAAAATGCTCATTGCAGCAGATGTGCAAAACTCATCAATTTGGAAATGGAACATTCTGGAGCATTCTGGAACATTGCTCAGTGGACGATGCCGAATCTCCTCCTGCCAGGTTATGTTTGAACCCATCTTTCCCTGAAATGGCATGATCTGAAAGGGGAATGGAACATTTTGGAGTTCACACACACACACAAAAATTGCACATCTTGACCGCTTCTGTGAAGTAGAATTAATTATTCAAAATCTGAATCACCCATATTTCAAGTTCTTTTTTTTAAGTGAAATGATATAATTTATCATACTTCCCTTATTTGCATAATATATATATTGTATGCAGGGTTGAACTTCCCTGGTAATATCATTGAGATTTGCAGTAAAGAAGTGTTGCTTGAGATTAGGTTCTATTTATCTGAGCCATCTATAACAGTTTAAAAACTTTCTCAAGTCATCCAGTAACACCAGAAAAAATTTAAAAAGATACCAAATATGTAAAATGTGTATCTTAATATTTGGATAGTTTGTTGATGAATGATGATGCATGGACCCAGCTTTAATATTTAGCTAAATGTAAATAATATAAACCAATCAACCTAGAGTTCTCACTCAAGGCACAAATAAGCAGGCACAAATTATTCTACTTCACATTATGTGAAGACTCAGCTCTCTGCAAAAGACTACTGCTGGGATAGGAAAAAGAAGAGAATGACCAGGAGCATGGTGGATATTCTCAGTTACTGTAGCAATAAGGGCACCATTGGGAGACCTTAAGGCAGGGCCGACCAAAGGCTGGTGTGAACGGTATGAACGCACAAAGCCCTGCACTTGCCAAGCCCTTGTGGGGGCCTAGGAGGTTTTAATAAATAGGCACTGCATAAAATAAGCCTCGCGCCCCGCACGAGACATTTCGCACCAGGCCCCGCTTATTCTTAGGCCAGCCCTGCCGGCCCTGCCTGAACTATTAGACTGTGGATAGATCTTCCTGGAGAAAATCAACCTGCGTGGTTGCTAAGAGTCAACAGTGACTTAATGGCATGTAATCTATCAAATAATATAAAAGGCGTCTGTCTTAGAGCCTGAGAAACTGTGCCATATTATGTAAATCCGCAATAGGCCATATAAAGCCTGTGGACAACCTTCCAAATACTTTGTTGACGTTTCTGCTAAGTGGGTTGCTCTCTCCTAGCGCAGAACACCCTGGAGGTGGAAGAGAGTAATTTCACCACAATCTCTTCCATTAAATAATTATCATAGCAGCCATTTTAAATAGGAGGCTGTCAAGTAACATCTCTTTTGCGGGAGAGACAGCAAGACTTGCTCTTAAAATTCCAGATGAGTTCTCTGGTCCAAAATTGGTGACCTACTCTTGACATGGATAGTACTGGCCAAGCTGGATAAGTGGGTGAGTTCATACCTTGTCCTAAGCCATGGTATGTGTTTACCATGGTTTACTGATTCATCTGCAACTGGCTGGACTATCACAACATGCTAAGTCAGAACCAAACAAACCCTATTGTAGTTTAGAATTACATGTGGACCAGGTTTCTTCAGTTCCTAATGCACTTTAATGTCATCCAGCAAGCTTTGGGCATTCCTGTTTCATCCTTGCTTTGATGATAGGCCAGCCCTAGAAAAGCCAACTTATCCAAATCTGCTTGCGCTCTATCACTGAACAGGAATTTAAAGCTCCATCTTTCCAATCTAGTCCCAGGATTCTGATGCTTCTTGTATTCTGCCAATTGGCAGGATCTTAACTATGCCCAGCACAAAAACAGGAGGTGTCTTTCGGTGTGAATTATTTTATGACCCCACTGTACTTAAGTCTGCAGGTATTTTATGCAAAATCTATCAGGTTGTGTGCTAAAAAACCTCATGTGAACACTTTCACCTACATAGATTATGCTATTTAGGGAAATCTGCCTATAAAAGCATATTTTGCACAACATTTTCTAAATAAGTTGAGAGGCAAGGAATTAAGCACACACTGCACTCTCCTAACTCCTGAAAAATCTGCTTGTCCCTGTTCTCCTGCCTGTAACTTGTCTGAGTCTTTGCTTATACAATTATGAACTTAGCACCAATCATAGTTTCAACCTATTAGGAAAATTGGTGATGAGCTTTCTAATTACATGCTCATTTGAACCAGGTAAAATCTTATTTTTTTCACTAAAGCAAATAAACAAATTTACCTTACATGGAAAAGAAGCAAATGTTTTTGATTGCTGCTCTTTTAATTTGGATAAAAAGATACTTTCTGATTTCAGAATATGACCAGAGCGATTACTATACAAAGGCACCCTATGTTCTTTAGTTAATCTTCCAAAATGTCATTTTAATGGTTCACACAGGAAAGATCTCCAGAAGAAGCAGAAGAAGCTGATATTTTCCATTACTTCAAGCTGGGAAAGAAAACAAATTTATGCTAGTTCTCAGTAAATCAGAACTGAGATCCTGAATAGAAAATATAAGAAAAAAACCATTGCTTGTAATTTTTCAGAAATTCTGGGAGTTGAAATTCACACATCTTAAAATTGCCAAGTTGAGAAATATTGGTGTATCCTAATGAACAAAAATTAACTGTATCTAAAGACAGTGCTTATCTCTGGAAGCGGTCTTCTCCTAACCTGAAATAATTTGAGAGATCTAACCAATATTAGAAGTTATTTCATTTTATTTACATTGTTAAGCCCGGCACTAGAAGATTTTTGTCCCTGTTCTCCAGCAAACTGAATAAGATGAACCTACCAGTCCAATGTTTTTGTAGCAGTGACCTGTATTGATGTACATGGGGGGGTGCGGAAGAATGGCATTGCTGTAGAAATGTCCTAGGCACACATATTTAAAATAGAATCTGATTTTTTTCACTTCCTCTGCAACCTACTACTTTGTTTCTGGAGTTCAAGTCATAAAATTGTAATCCAAAATATCCCTGTTTAAGCACTCAGCTGGATGCTTAACTCATGATTAAATTTGCTCAGGCTGTTTTTAGTATTTGTTTCTTTTCATACAGTCTTCCCCTCCCCTCCCCTCCCCTCCCCTCCCCTCCTCTCCTCTCCTCTCCTCTCCTCTTCTCTTCTCTTCTCTTCTCTTCTCTTCTCTTCTCTTCTCTTCGACCTTGGGTTCGCCTTAGCTGATGCCTCTTTACCTCTGGCTGTTGTAGCAGCAGCAGCAGAAAACTGGGCCAGGCTGTCAGGACATATCAGAATCTCTTCTGCCTCCATGCTCCCCTACTCTGCATGTAACTTTGGTTAGATTGAGTTGGGGGTGAGAAGACGGCTGCATTCCTACTAGGCTGCAAGGGATTTCTCATTGGTCAGATGTGGTCAAGTTTCAGGGCACAAGAGAGCACGCTGCATGGGTGACCATGTGAGGCATAAAATAGGGCTTGATCCCCTTTTTCAAGGGCTGCCAGCTGTGGTGGAATGACAACGTCTTCCATAACACCTGAAGACCAAGCTTGGTTCATTAGCTTGGAGGCAGAATCTCAAGGGACATCTCACAGTTCAGCCCTCTTTCTGCCTCCTGCTATTAGACCAGATCTAAACCTACAAACACTGCCTGCTCATTTTCTAATAATGATTAGAAATGATTTAATTATTTTAAATGATTATATAAACCAAGGTAACTTAAAATATGCTCCAAAATGAACTAATTCTAACTATATTATAAATAGGTTAAGCAGATTCCATTGTGTTTTTTTCTGGTCATTTGCATAATGAATTCTTCTTTTGATAGTCTTGTTTAGGGACTAGAACTTCGCAAATTTACTAAAGTGCTATTTCCTGGATATTGAAAGTCTTAAGAATACGTTCCTGAGAGTACCATTTAAGTGGTGTGCATATTTCTTTTTCTCTCCCCTGCCACCAAGTTATGAAGTCTAGGAATTTGCTAAAAATCAATGGAGAAGGGGAGTTTGATCTTCAGAATCCAAAGCTCTGTACTCTTCTTGATAATTCTGCCAGCTAATACCTCCCACCGACCAGTTCGTGCCCACAGAGAGGGCCTCCTGAGGGTGCCGTCAACCAGGCAATGCTGGCTGGTGACCCCCAGAGTGAGAGCTTTCTCTGTGGCTGCGCCCACCCTGTGGAATAGCCTCCCGACGAATATCAGGATTAGCTCCGATCTCCGTACCTTCCGACGCCTTTTGAAGACCCACCTGTTCGTGGAGGCCGGGCTGGCCTAAGTTTACACGCTTTCCTCTCCGCCCTGTGAGTTTTTTAGATACATGTATTTTAAATTTGGTTCTAAATTGGTTTTAATATTT